>CAMXCT020002571.1:0-45000 GCA_947184155.2 Cladocopium goreaui
CCGGCCCGACCCGCGCCCGACCCGGCCCGACCCACGCCCGACACAAGCCCGAGCTGGCACCGAGCCAGCTCTAGCAAGAAGAATGCGTAGCACCATGCACGGTACATTAAGAATTAGTAGATTATGGGGCACTATCTCTAAGACGACATATCAGGTGGGTGTGTGACATATCCGGAGATAAGGATTAGAAAGGCCACAGTCATAATACGTAAAAATGAGCTAAATGTAAGAATCTTAATGCGTTTTCTTCCAAAAAAATATGCGCTAAAGAAAAAAATAAGAAAACAGAAGAAAATTAAGAAAAAATAAGAAAAAATAGGAAAAATTAAGAAAAAAGAAGAAAAAAGAAGGAAAATGGTAGTTTCGCAAAAATTAAGAGTGATTAGTGCTATGCATGCTTTTTTCCTCCCTGACAACGAAGACAGCGTCATTTTGTCGCCAGACGACGCCATTGCGGTCAGGTCTTCGGGTCTTTGCCCGTTGTTTTGCGGAGGAACCCGCTGACAGCGTGCCCGCTATATATCAGCTGCCTATATGATTCAGTGCGTGCCCGCTCAGCTTCTCGCGCTCTTGATTCTGCGGCGCGATCCCGCTGATTCTTCTGCGGCTTCCGGACCTTCAGGCTCTGACAGCTGACAGCCTTTGTGCTTTCTTCTTTTCTTGCGTTTTTTCCGTGGAACAACAGGCTTGGCGTTTGCCCCTGCAGCTGCCAACAGAGCGTCATCTGAATAGTCCACTTCCTCTTTCACAGTTGCTGCCGCAGAAAGTTCCGCTTTTGCGTGCGTTGCTTCTGGATCAGGTCTCTCATGGGACCTTGGGATTGGCAGCTCTTTGGTGGCCTCTCTTTCTGTCTCTTTTTTCTTTTGCGCGGTTTGAACCGCTTCCTTGTTGCCAGAGGGCAGCGCAGCTTCGTTGCTGCTACTTGGCGGCGCCGGCGCCGCTGGCGGTGGAGGAGATGCTGGGGATGTTGGGCTGGGTGGTGTCGGCATCTCTGCCTCAGTGGGGCTTGTTGCTGTGGCTCCGCCCCCTTTAGGATTTGCGGCCAGCGCCGCTGCCAGGTCACCTTGCAAGGCTTCTTGCACTCGCTGTCTCAGTTTTTCAAAAGCATCCGCGGGTCTTGTCGGAAAAGGTCTGTTGTAATAGTCCCATGCTAAAGGACCACCCCAGCACCCAGATCCCTTGCCATCGCCGGTGCTATTGCGGTCCTTGCCGCTTCCTTTTTGCAAGGTGCGCGTGGCGGACTTGCCGCTGTGGTCGTCCTTGCCGGAACTTGCTGATTTAAAGGAGCTGGAACGAGTACAGCTGATTTAGCCTCTTCTTCATCCTCCGGTTTTTCGTCCACTTTCTCCAAGTCGCTCCAGGCGCGCCATGCCGCTTCCACGTCAGCATGGTCACTGCATGCATCGTCCCAGCTAACGTCCCAGCCAACCCATCCTTGGGACCACTGCTGCACGCGCGGGTCTCTGGATGACGCCCGCTGTTCCCGCTTTGCTTTGCGGATTGCCTTGGCTGCAGCGCTTCGCCGCTCGTCTCGTGGGCCTTCTACGTGCTTCCACCCATGAAAATCGTTCCTAGTGTTCCATACCCATCCTTTTTTGTAAGGGCCTTGCTCGGATGGAGCCGCTCCCGTTGCGGATCCACCCGCTCCCACTGCGGATGGACCCGCTCCCTCTGCAGATCTACCTTCTCCACCTGCTGGGGTCTCTGTTCTCATTGGGGAAGTCGGCCGTGCTGGACTGCGGCTACGCCCGCTGCGTCTAGCTGCTGGGGCTGGTGACGGTGACGGGTCTGGGCTCCTGTCGCGCTGGGAGCGTCTTGTCCAACGCGTGCTGCTGCTAGACAACGGGCTGCGTGTGTCCCGGCGCTGCTCCCCATTGCTTTGGTTCCTCCTTGCCATCTCTGCAGCTTGATGGTCCGACCAACGGGTTCCCCGCTCGTCGTCCCATGCGGTGCTGTCGCGGTCATACCCGCTCTGATCCCACTCGCGCCTCCTATCATCCTGCCATGCTGCAGGCCAGGAACCAGAAACGTTCTCCTGGTCCCATGATCCCCCGTCAGACCTCCATTCGTCTTGGCGGGTCTGCCCGCTACTCCAACGAGCCTGGCTATGCTGCCCATGTTCAGATGTCCAATCGTTTTGGCAGCCATGCCAGCTACTCCAATCTTCTTGGCTGTGCTGCCAATTTCCAGATCCCCAATCCCTATCGCGGCCCTGGCCGCTACTCCAATCTTCTTGGCTGTGCTGCCAATTTCCGGATCCCCAATCCCTATCGCGGCCCTGGCCGCAACTCCAATCTTCTTGGCAGTGCTGCCCGCTGCCAGATCGCCACTCGTCTTCGTCTTCGCGGCGCTGCCCGCTGCCGCTACTCCATCCCCACCACGGCATGGCGCGCGCCGTTGGAAAAAAATGGGTGCTACCTGTATACCCTTTATAAACCAGGGAATATAAATATATATATATATTATATATAATATAAATATGATATATATAATATAATATATATATATATATAAATTATATAAATATTTATATATATATTTATAGCGGTGGAAGAGTAACTTTGACTTGAGGAAGTATCTTAAGCTTAGTGAACATATATGACCTTATGATGCTTAATCTTGGTGAAGAGTTGCAAAATATCTCGGGGGTATGGAAAACAAAATGGTCTGTGCCATGTGCTAACTTCTACATGACCGTGTGGTGGGCCTCCTTGTTCTGGTTTGCTTACCAGTGAAAAATATGCGCAAATACTCCTACTGGAGCATTCCTTTGAGTTGAAAAAAATCCCGGAGGAAAACATAACAACCAGAAGTCCATTCAAAAAAACATTTACTTTTGGCTCTGCTGTAACAACGGCACCTGCGACCGTGATGTTTCCAAAGATGTATCCTTCAACATGATCACGATGCTGATGATGATGATGATGATGGTGATGGAGATGGAGATGATGATGATGATGGTGATGATGATGATGATGATGATGGCGATGACGATGTTGATGATGTTGGTGATGATGATGATGATTATGATGATGATCATCATCATCATGATGGTGAAGAGGGGAAAAGAAAGAGGGTGATGATGGTGGTGATGATTCTGCTGATCATGCGGATGACAACTCTGATGATGATGGTGACGATAATGATTGATGATGATTGTGATTACGATGATGATGATGATGATGATGATGATGACGATGATGATGATGACGGTAATGATGATGGTGGTGGTGGTGATGATGGCGACGACGACGACGACGACGATGACGACGACGACGACGACGACGATAACGACGTCGACGACGGCGACGACGGCGGCGACGAGAACCAACACGAAGGCGAGGATGATGATGATGATGATGATGATGATGATGATGATGAGGATGAGGATGATGATGATGATGATGATGATGATGATGACGGTGATGGCGAGGAGGAAAGGATGATCATGGTGATGATGATAGTGACGATGATGATGATAATGATGATAATGATGATGATGATGGTGATGATGGCGATGATGATGATGATGATGATGATGATGATGATGATGATGATGATGATGATGGTGATGACGATGATGATGACGATGATGAGGAGGAGGAGGAGGAGGAGAGGATGATGATGAAGGACAACAACAAACAGACGAAGATTTTGCTGATGGAGAATATTAAAGATAGAAGGCGACACAAACTGGGCACGAAAAGATTTTACAAACATCACATGAGGAATGGCATGCTCCAAGCCCGAGCGTAGAAGCTTGATTTGTAACCGAAACGAACTTTGAAAATAACGCAGGCTTGTTCACATCGGAAGCAAGAGTGACTTCAACGCTTTCGTGACATTAGATATAGCCTCTAATGGCTCAAACCTCCAACGTTTGTCTTCTTACCTTGTTTCAAATCTGTGACTAGGCCACTGTTTCAAATCTGTGATGGTGCCAGGCCACTGTTTGGTCTTGCGAAATTTAAAGACTCCGGGATCCGGGTTCAGCTTAGCGAACCGAGCCACTGTTCTCAGAATGATGCTGAATTCACACTGTTGAATTCATTCGGAAACCATGCTGAAAGATGCTGAAAGCCAAGCAAAGAGACATCAATCTGAGTCAGAAGCAACCCTAGAGCTGCGGCTAGAGCCACTACTAGAACTACTTCTGCTGCTGCTAGTGCTACTTGAGCTCCTGCTTTCATGAGAGCCCAGTGAAGACTGTGGTGAAACAGCTGAAGCTACCTTTGCAGCGGTCTTAGAACTAGACGCGGATGCTGCGCCGCTTCCGCACTCCGTCGCCGCTGCTGCTGCAGATAGAACTTCTGCTTTCCTGTTTTTTGGACCCTTATGTTTTGCCGCTGCTTTCTTGCATGGAGCCTTGGCCTTTGCTTGATTTTTTGCTTTCGCTTTACTTTTTGCTTTGGCCTGGGGATGGGCCTTGTTTTCTGCATCAGGCGTTTCCGCTGCATCAAGCTCTTCATCAGTGGCGGGTTTTCCACTGGGTGGCGTCAATGCAGACAGCCTTATGTCCAAGATTGCCTGTGGCAAGACATCAGATGACTGCAGATACGCGGACGTGTGGTACCGCTTCCTTGTGTGATGCGGGGCCAAGAGACACCATGTTTGAAGTGTTCGTTTCGCTTCCTGCTTGGTTTGTTCCGTAGGTCCAGCCATCATGGCACGGGTACAGCCAGTTCGTTCACTCAAACGATGAAAGGGGCAATTTGCCTGCCATTGGCCATGTGGAGGCCTTTTTTCTGGACCTGTGAATGTGAACCGAAAAGGTCCCCAGTCAAAAGAATCCGGATGCGTTTCCGTTACTTTTTCTTGGCAGCGGGCCTTCTTCGCCGCTGGAAACGCAGAGTCAGAAGGCTGCGCAAGCCGCTTTGGTGGCGGAAGCTCCGCTGCTTCTGCTGCTGCTTCCGTGGGTTCAGAGGGTTTGGGCAGACTTGGTTCTGCCTCCTTCTCGCTCTCGGAAGATATGCTTTTTGCTGCGGAGAAAGAAGCAGGAGCAAGGCTGGGGCTATAAGCTAAGGAAGGCGCATCTCTGTCTTCTCCGCTCTCCACATCCTCCTCAGGCACAAAAGAAATACTCTCGATAGAATCGAGATCTGAAAAAATACCATCTGCACAATCATCGTCATGCCCTGGACATAAAGCAAGCATTTTTTGCATGGGATCTGCGTCACCGCTTTGTGTCAATTGGATCTGGGGGTTCAAGAAATTCTGCGGGGCCACATCTAATTCCAACTGTACAGCTGCGGGTTGGTCCGCTGCATCTTGAATTTGCAATAATTGACAAGGCTCTTCTGGAAGCCGGCCATCACTGGTACCTTCCAAAAGCTGTCCGTAATATTTCTCGAGCTGTCCATGATGAAGTTCTGCCAAGCACCCTTGATCAAACAGGCTTTCAGAAGCGCACAGCGCTTTTAAATACGCAATATTTTCTTTGCTTTGACTTTGCAACGTGTACATGTAGAAGACCCTGTGCAAAGATCTTGCAGTCACTGGCGGCAGAAGCTTCTTCTTAGCCCTGTCCTTTGGTCCCCGCTGCAGGTTCCAACCCCTGTGCTGTAATATTTGCAACAGCTCCCAACTGCTACACTCCTCAAGGTCCTCTACTGGCAGCGCAGCAAGCTCAGCCGCTGGTTTGAAACCTCTCTGAGGCCGTTTCACTGTATACATGTGTTTCAGATGGAGGGCGCCTTGTGCGGTCAAGGACCACAAGGATGCATCTGAAGTGGTTTGTCGCTTTTCAATAGCACCTGCAGCGTGCAATTCTTGCAGAGCCGTGTGACTTTCTGATTTCTCTACTGGCTCCTCCACTCGAATGCATTGCTCGTGCGAGCATTGCGGGAAGGCATTTTTCAAGACAAAACTCTTCAGCAAAGAAGAGGCCTCTGCGGAAACTTCCGCATTTTGCAAAACAAAGACAAGTTGAGAATCATGAGCCCATTGTCTCATAGACTCTTTCAAACCATCGAAGTCTTGGGAAGGTTGGCTCCCTGCAAGTGTTCCGGACAAAAGGCTCAAAACGCTGACTTCGTGCGAAATGCCGCAAGCAGCGTCAGGGTCGACGCAGACACACAAACGGCCTTCGCCGCCTTGAGCTGATGTCAACATGGCAGCTCTATGTATTGTAACGCATATGTCCGTTGGCTGCAGCTGCTTGGATCCCGCCGCTGGCAAAGCAACACCTTTCAGATGAGCAAGGCGGCTGTGCACAAGCCGGACAAACACCACATTCTGCATCGGGCTGTCAGCAAATTCAGCTTCGACAAGATTAGCTGGTGGTGCGAAAGGAGAAGCAACCAAAGCCTGGGCCTGAGAAGCTGGAGCATCAGCAGCAACGCATGCAATTGGCTGCATAATGTAAGGCTCTGCTTGGATCTGCAAAGGATGCGCGGCAGGAGGCAGAGCAGAAGTCTGCTCAATTCCTGGGCGCCGCTCTAAAGAATCCTTCAACCCTGTGAGCCGCAAACCAATGTGAGAGAAACTATATAAGCTTCCCCGAATCAGCTTGCTTTGCAAATGATGCGCCATTGCATGCAGTTCCATATTCTCCAGAGACCACCTCTGATTCTTTGATGTCCACCGAAGCTTCTGCATTGCGGCTGACACCCGCTGCTGCTTTTTCGCTTTTCTTCTTGCTCGTTCTTGGCAAATTGCCTTTGTCTTTGTATATTGCGATGCTGGGTCCATGGAATATAATATGGACGCAAGCACGCCCCATTTCATTCGGACTTCGAATTTGCGGCCCTCCGCTTCTTGCCACAAAACATGGTTGCTTATCCCGCATTTTTTCGCAAAGATATCTGGATTTGTGCTGAATTGTTTGAAAATTTCCAGCAGTCTCGGCAGTGCTTCTGGGCCTTCAAGAATTGCCCGGATCTCGGCAATCCGGAGCCGGCAGCTGATGTACGGAGCAGTCAGCTTTCCTCGGTGTACGGCGTGCATGTTTGTAATTGCATGATCTGCTTCTTGCACGCGTTCCACGACAGGAATGAACCGCAGGCCATAGACAATGGGACTTAATGTTGGGAGGTCACCCAATGGCGTGCCACAGATGAAGGCTTCCAACTCTTGTCTTCCCGGGGTGCCTTTCCTGAAGCATTTCAATGTCAGTCTGTGGTGTAGAGCATGCAAGTCATCCGCTGGGTTGGTCGTGCTGTCCGCTGTTTCGTCAAATTGAATAAGGGCATCTTGGGCGATCTGCTGAGCAACGCTCCTTTTGCAATTCAACGCGGCCAACTTCCAAGGAAAAGTTTCCCAGCATTGCAATTTCTGCCGCAGGTACGCTACAATGAATGCTTTCCCGCAAGAAAATTCTGTCAAAGCGGCACTTATTTCCGCTTCATCTGTGCATTGGTTGTGTTGCAGTAAGTCTTGCGTATACTCATCTGACCACGCGTCCAACCGCTTCCAAACCTCACCGCTGGCAAAGTCCATGGACCTTTGTCCAGCCAAGGGACATGGACCATAGCTACTATAGCCATCCCCCTCGCCTGCTTTGAAACCAGCCTCTCGCCGGAATGCGTCCAAAAGTTCTCCTGCTTGCGTGTCATTGTTCTTGTCTGGATCTTGACTTGACATGCCATTTGTTGGGCAATGTCTTCGTTTGTGCTGCAGCCACGGGTGACAGGAGCATCCCTCAGACCATGCGGCCAAATCCGCGGGGAATCTGTTCAAGGCCAACAGCATGCGTGTGTAGAGCCACCACGCTTCAGATTTTATTGCGGAAGTCAACGCAGGCATTTGCAAATCCGCGTCCTCCTCCATGGGTCCCCTATGCCTCGCTCTTTGGCCTGCGGCAGCATCGCCCGCTCTTCCCTCTTCTTTAGAGAATTTGTCAGCGTCCCAAGTGATTTGCAACATGTTCTTTCTTTCCAAAAGACGAGGCAGAACCTTTTGAATGGTACCCCATCTCCAAGTAGCTGGTCTTTCAACACCTGTCTCTAAAAGTCGTTGAAAATGTTGCCAAGGAGTGCCCAGCAACAGCTTGCCAATGTATTGTTTCCGCAAGTGTCCGCTGTGGAGTAAAGCAGCCATAGCTCTGAAACCTACAAACCACTCCCCGTATTTTTGCAGACTTGTATGAAGGTCCTGGCACAGGTTGTGACAAATGTGCAGCATTCCTGGACTAGGCAGGGCGTTAGGAAATAAAAAATTGCTCTCTGCGCCCGCCTCACCTGCAAAGCATTGCGCCAGCACATCTTCTTCTGTTTGCAAGCAGCCGTTCTGCATGTAGGCCGGCAAAACCTGCTTCCATGCAAAGCCTTCTTCAAGCTGGGCGAAGCCGAGTTCAGTCCCCATGTCGGTGCATATCCCAAGCACTCGGGTCATCACCCGCTGAGCCAAATTCTGACTGTGCGTTTCCGCTAAAAATTTCTTGACAATACAAATCAACTTTTGTTCAAGGCTGGAACCTTGTGGCCCACTTCCCAAGCCAAGTGGAATCTGGCAATGTCTTAAGATTGCGTCTTGAATTGCAAGGCCTGCTTCGTGCCTCTCTTGCACCAAGTTCCATAGTGAACCATTGCTTGCCTGCAAGACTGATTCTGAGGACTGCTCCTGCTCCTGCGCTATAGAAACAAGTGCAGCAGCTGAATCTTGCAGCAGTTCGGCAGCAGCCACGCAAGAGGAAAGCTTGCCAGGCGGGATGATTCGCATTTGTGTCAGCAACCAATCTGTTCCTGCCTGCGGGGAAGAATCCGCCCACAAGAAAACACACAAATCAGAAGATGCAGGATTGAAAGATACATGTGTGTTTTCCATCCAAGCCGCAAATCTCTCCTTCCAAAACCCGCACAGCGCAGCGTCAATGCGAATCTGCGCGCGGCTGATCACGGCAGGCGATGGTATTCCTGGGTCTTCGCCAAGGTCGGACAAAGTATTTGGCCCGCTCCGGCATTGCAAAAGATGGCGGAAAATTTCCGCTAATTTTGATCTGTCTCGAACCCCCATGGCAGCACACAGCGCGTGCAACAATTCTTCTGGGCCAAAATCTGATCTAGAAAGGCGCTTATTGTTTCCTGCAAAGCTGTCTAGCCGCATCACTTTCTCCTCCAACATCATTTGCAACTCTTGGCGCGTCTCATCAGTGGCTTGCGGCAAAATTCTGCCGCTCCAAGAACGCAAAAAACTTGCAAGCTCCTTCGCATCAGTGGGCCGGAATCTGAGCTCTCTGGCCTCCTCTTCGCTGCGTTTCCGCTTTTGGTCCGCTCTTGCGTGATCCACCCATTCTGCGGGGGGAAAGCCGCCCAAAGTTTTTTGAAACGCTATATGCAAAGGCTCGTGTGCTCCCCTTTTCCCCAAATCACCTCCATTCAAAACAATTGCCCTCCATGCGCCTTTCGCAATCAAGTGACACAACAATATTGGTACCCGAAGCGCCATGGGTTTCTGCAAGAAAACCTTGATTTCTTCTGTTGATTTTCCAAAGTGGAATTCGAGTTCCTCGCGGGTCTTCCCGCTCCACATGAGGATTTGTTCCAAATCAAATTTTCCTGGCTCCCAAAAATCTGAATGAAACCTTTGCGGCGAATGGGTGGGAATTGGCCTGCGAAATGAGAGGACCTTGTCAACGCGTAAAGAAAAAATCGAATGGTACGATGTACTTTCTGGCGTATCAAAGAACGCTTTGCGGTAATATTCTTCCTCCGCTGTCCAATCCGTCAAAATTCCATGCCCAAGTTTTCCAGGAGAAAGAGAAACGAGACACATGATTGGGGAGATCCCTTTGAATTCTTTCTCTCTGCAGTCAGCGAGCCGCTTGCGTTCCCGCTGCTCCTCCACAACATCTCGCAAACCATGCCGTTCAGCAAGATCAAGAACCCAAGGTTCTTCTAGCATAAAAAATTTTCGGCTCATTGCCTGCCCAGTTTTAGAAACAACATTGACGTGTGCGCGGCCGCTGCGTGGAGACAAAAACATGAAGACCATGACGGCACAAAAAAATAATG
Source organism: Cladocopium goreaui (assembly GCA_947184155.2). Classification (NCBI taxonomy): domain Eukaryota; class Dinophyceae; order Suessiales; family Symbiodiniaceae; genus Cladocopium; species Cladocopium goreaui. Next base: position 9,951 of record CAMXCT020002571.1, read on the forward strand.
CCACTGGCGGCATCCAGGTTGGGGGTAAATGTTGGACACTGCAACTTGAGCCACCAACTGCGAAAACACAGCACCAATGGCGAAAAAAACGGGCAAACAGAACGTTTCTATTTCTTTACACCATCATTGGCAAAATTCTGCTGCGTAACACAATCGTGTGCAGATGAAAATGTGAAAAATATACAAGTATAGAACAGGATGAAAGGAACAGATGTGGATAGGGGATTTGTATCAAAACCCAAACGAGCAAGGACTGGTGGAAATCTCACACTTCGAGCAGGCACTCAGGCCACTGCCCTCTGTTGTTAAGGGCGTTCAAGCCTACCGCACTCAGGCCACTGCCCTCTGTTGTTAAGGGCGTTCAAGCCTGCCGTTTGCCAGGCCTGCCATTTGCCAGGCCTCAAATGCCTAAAACGCTCCGCGGCAGCTTCGACCAGGCACTCAGGCCACTGCCCTCTGTTGTTAAGGGCGTTCAAGCCTGCCGTTTGCCAGGCCTCAAATGCCTCAAACGCTGCGCGGCAGCTTCGAGCAGGCACTCAGGCCACTGCCCTCTGTTGTTAAGGGCGTTCAAGCCTGCCGTTTGCCAGGCCTCAAATGCCTAAAACGCTGCGCGGCAGCTTCGAGCAGGCACTCGAGCCACTGCCCTCTGTTGTTAAGGGCGTTCAAGCCTGCCGTTTGCCAGGCCTCAAATGCCTAAAACGCTGCGCGGCAGCTTCGAGCAGGCACTCAGGCCACTGCCCTCTGTTGTTAAGGGCGTTCAAGCCTGCCGTTTGCCAGGCCTCAAATGCCTAAAACGCTCCGCGGCAGCTTCGACCAGGCACTCAGGCCACTGCCCTCTGTTGTTAAGGGCGTTCAAGCCTGCCGTTTGCCAGGCCTCAAATGCCTAAAACGCTGCGCGGCAGCTTCGACCAGGCACTCAGGCCACTGCCCTCTGTTGTTAAGGCCTCAAATGCCAAAGAAAAGGGGGTCGGCAGCACCCGCGCGCTAGCCCATTCTATATATAATGAATTATAATGATGATTAATTTGGCACGCTCCAATCTTTTGAATCATGTACAATTCATCATCCACTTCCCGACCAACAATGCGAAGTGGCCACAGGGTTCTTCCAAGCAACATCACTACCAGCGCAGAAACCAAGCTCATAAACAAAGCCTGTCACGAATCCGGCAACGAAAAATTTGGCATGCAAAATGAAATCCCAAATGTCTTGAATCTTAAAGTTTTCAGGCATTTTTGTGGATGTCTTTCCAAGCTGAAATTGCATCACAACTTTTGTCCACCAGTGGTGATCACCCCACAGCCTTGACAGCTCAGCCTCTGGAGTGAGTGAGGGAGTGAGTGAGTGAGTGAGTGAGTGGAGTGGAGTGGAGTGGAGTGGAGTGGAGTGGAGTGGAGTGGAGTGGAGTGGAGTGGAGTGGAGTGGAGTGGAGTGGAGTGGAGTGGAGTGGAGTGGAGTGGAGTGGAGTGGAGTGGAGTGGAGTGGAGTGGAGGGGAGTGGAGTGGAGTGGAGGGGAGTGGAGTGGAGTGGAGTGGAGTGGAGTGGAGTGGAGTGGAGTGGAGTGGAGTGGAGTGGAGTGGAGTGGAGTGGAGTGGAGTGAGTGAGCGAGGGAGGGAGGGAGTGAGTGAGTGAGCGAGTGTGACTTCTGCATGGCCTGCGGGGAAAGCCCAAGAATTGTGAATATCATTGGGCATAACTGCATAACTATCATCATAACTAAACAACAACTACATGGGATATGTATAATATATACTGACATATACTGACAATACATGTTTACATAATAAGTGCATATATATATAATATATATATATATAATTGGTTCCCAAAGGTTCCCAACATGACATGTGGCAGCATCCTCAATCACCCAACATTTTCCCCAAATTAATCACCAAATCTCCGCCTGGGTGCCAAGGGGAGATGGACTGCTTGCCACCGGAGACGTTAGCAAATCCGTGGCTCATTGATCTTCGGAGAGAACACGGGGAATGACACACCGGTCTGATGCATTTCTTCATTGCCTGGATCAACGGTTCATTTATGTCAGTCCTGTCATGACATTATGTCATATATTATGTCATTTGTAGTAAAACTGCCAAACTGAAGACCTTTCTCCAAAAGAGTTTACTTCCACAATCAGTGCGGCAACAACTGCCGAACTTGGCACTGGCCACTGAAGCAAACATCGCTGAGAAACACATGCTTCATGAATATCGGTATGGCTCAGAAACGGGATGTCACTGGACCCAAAAAATCGGCCACTTTTGCATTAAATCATCCCGATGGGGCAATCATTTTGAACCATTTCCATGTGGTATCACCTGCCCCGTTGGATACAATTTATCCTCACACCAACTCATCCAGCACTTCAAACAAAAAAGTTTGGCCTCTTTGGCTGTGAGCCGGTGATGTCGGCTCAGAGTGCCGCGTAGGAGGTTCTGACATACGTCGACGCTTGTCGCGCAGGAAAAGAGGAAAACATCTTTCTAGCCATAAACTCCATACTCCTCCAAAGCTTTCAACACTGCATGTCAAAATGGCTTTAAAAACGTCAAACGTGCTATGCGCACACCCTGTGGTATGCGATGGCTGCTTTGAAGTGCGTTCCTTCCACAAGTACACAGTATCTGCACACTCCTCGTGGTATGTGAGAATGCACAAATATACTGTATATACAAGCTCCAACCAGGGTAGCCTCATCTTCCTATGGATCACTATGGTCGACTTATGATCGTGGGGCTGTCTGATCCGCTGGTCCGCTGGTCCGCTGGTCCGCTGATCCGCTGATCCGCTGATCCGCTGGTCCGCTGGTCCGCTGGTCCGCTGATCCGCTGATCCGCTGGTCCGCTGATCCGCTGGTCCGCTGGTCCGCTGATCCGCTGATCCGCTGGTCCGCTGATCCGCTGATCCGCTGGTCCGCTGGTCCGCTGATCCGCTGATCAGCTGATCCGCTCCCCTGTGCTGTTCAGCTGACCCGCTGATCGAGACTTAACAGCGCACTGAGGCCGCTTGTCATCAAAACAATCCGCAGCTTCAACCACGTTTTCCCATTGCTATCGACCATGGCCCCTGAAATGGGAGATCCCAACCACAAGTCGTAAGTCGGTTCCCCCGTTGTCCTTGCGCAAGTCTCGCACCTTAGATAATATCAGGTTACAGGCTAGTAGCCAAGCCAAAAGCATGAAGCAGGAAGTATGCAGCACGAGCGATTGTGGGCGCCCTTCTTGGCCAACCCTTCCTGCAAGGCTTTCCGCCCAAGTCTTTTGCCACCAAGATGCACAAGAAGAAGGAGGGCTGGATGGCGAAGAAATGCCTAGACAAAGCAGGCAGGGAAGATGCATTGCATGGAAAATCTGAAAGGGCTGGGTCTCAACCTGTCTTGTGAAGATGGATGACAACAGAACAGGGGCCAGTTGTCAGCTGCAGGCAGCCGCTCTTTTAAACCCGACTTCTGTTGGCAGCTGGCACCATCCTACACGGGATCAATGCGCCCAAGCAGCTTGCCTCAGTCATCCACCCTGGCTCGCTTTGCACGGCGCTCTTCCTTCTTCTCAGCTGCTTTGTCCATAGCAGCAATCAACTCCCGCAGGCTTAGACGGCAAGCTCTCATGAGGTCGTTGTGGTACGCGACCTTGCCTGCTGCAGTGTCGGGAATCATTTTCAAACACAAAATCTCTCCGTCAAGGCGGAGCAAGTCGGGAAATTGGGAAGCTGCAGCCCTCATGACAGCAACCCATTTTTCTTTGGGAAGCGCTTTGCGTCCTTGCCCTCGTTCAGAGCGCATCTTGTCACAAGCCTCTTTCCTAGTGATCTTCGGTTTGCCAGCAAGAAGGGTCTGCTTCAAAACAGTTCTATCGGTGAAATTCCGGCTATGCAAGCCGTCAGGCTGGACAGTGACACCATTGTCTCCAAACCCAAAATCACTGGCTCGAACATCCTGCAGGGTCAAAGGTTTCACGGCTGCGCAAGGTTCTGGCTCCGGCAGTCCTGGATTGCCCACTGGTGCTGGCAGTTCTGGCACATGTTCCTCCGGCGACTCCTCTGCAGCCTCGTCACCTTCTTCGTCATCGCCCACCTCTGGAATACCTGCGCCAGCTTGGGTCGAAGCAAAGTCTTCAGGCACATAGGGGATGCGCAAGGCGCCCAAATCATCCGCACGGACGTCTTCCTGCGGCGGCGGTAGGTCTGGGCTGGCTGCTGCATCTCCAAGGGCAATGTGCTTCAGACGCTGCACCTGGTCTGCGACAATACGTCAGGCTGGATGGAACATGGGGAACAAGGTGACGTTCAGAACACTCAAAATAACGCGGCCAAGGAGCCAATTGAAGGAAGGCGTACGCCCGCTGCAAGTGCCCGGGTGTAACCTGCAAAGCTCGCCCCTCCAGCGCTGCAGGGGAGTGGGCGCCGACAAAGATTTCGAAGACCAGGAGCAAAGCAGCTAAAACCCCTACTTGCCAAGGCGCCGCCCCGAAGCGAGCCCCAGCTTGGATGTCTCCAGTATCACGAACCACGTGGCTTTGGACATTCATTGCTCCCTGGTAAGACAGATGCCATGACTCAGCCTCCGAAGTCAAAGTGATAACTTGGTGTGGCGCTGCGAAATAGGTGGCCACCCTAGCAACGCAATTTCTCAAACGGCATACCTCCGGGATTGCAAAGTTTCGGTTCGCTACCCTCCACTCTGCTTCAAAGCCGTTTGGGGCTGCCTCTGATCGCCTGAAGCGGATGCGGGTCAGCTTGTCATCTAAGAGCCTGACAAGGTAGCCGTCTTCCGACGGCACATACTCACCGGCAGCATTTTGGGTGAGTTGGGCCGCGGCTTCGTCTTCAAGCCCAGCTTCTGCCCATTCTTGGGCAGCTGCGTCTGGCGATGTTGCTTCTTTAGCAACCCCAATGAGGTCTGCAATCTCAGGAGTGAGGGGGACCCACCTGTATGGCGAGACTCCTGCACGCGTCTCAACTCAGAAAATCCACAAAGACTGCCAGGCTCATGACAGTGTTTGTGCTTTACATGCCTTAATACCGAGAAGTGAGCGCTATATCCAGCATGTAACAGTGCAAGAATCGACCCCGTCCTTCCGGCAAGCAAAAGTCTGCGGGGATGTCCTCATGTGGTTGAACAGGGCGGCCAGTGGAGATGAGGAACCTTTCCTTGGTGGAGGCTGCGTGGCTTCCAAGCTCGCCCTGCTCCATTGGGATGTAGAAGGCCGGGTGCATGTTGCAAGTGATGCCCAAGCTTATGGTTTTACCAGGGTTCTCACCGTAGCTCCCTGCCGTCTTGGTGGCACGAGCACTAGACCCAAATTGCAAGAGCTTGTTGAACGCGCTCTGGTACGGGTTGACTTTGCTTTTTGATTTCTCTCTCGTTGTTGCATTTGAGTCGGACAAAAGGCCAAGGCTCAGCAAGAAGTCGTAGGCTTCATCAAAGTTGCCTAGCAAGCCGTACCAGCAACGCCCAGACCAATCTCCTGGCAGCTTGTCTGCGTTGCGGACTTGGTTCCAGTCAGCAGAGCAACGGTGAAACCATTCTTCCGGTGTGGCGCTGGCAACAGTCGCAGAAGCGATTCTTGGCTTCAAATACCTGCAGCAGCGGGGTCACTTGTGTCTTTTGGTTCCTGGCAAAGATTTAGAAACACGTGAAAATTTAACACAAGGTTAGGAAACTGTTCACGCATGGTCAGCGGGGGGCAATTGGACTTTGAAAAGCCCCGCCTCAGGACTTGAGCCGCTCCCTCCTCAAAGCTTTCCTGCTGCAGCTTGGACATCGCATTCTCCAAGATGACTGTGTCCAACTCTTGCCCCAAAGCTTCTGCGTGTCCAGTCATGGAAGACTTTCTGGTCTGGGCATAGTTGACATTGACCGCTACCAAAGTCAGAGGCGACGGTGCTGTGGCAAAGATGGCGACCCGCGCGCCATTCGCCAAAGCACACATCAAAGAAAGACAATGCAAAGCGTAAGGAAATTCAGGATGCGCAGCTCTGACAGAATAGCTTTGGCAAAACTGGTGGCCGGCTTCTCCAAGGACATACTTGGGGTCAAAACGTCTGTCCACCTCATCCCACATCAGCTTCATGGCGGGCACGTACTGCCCATCGTCAGGAGCCCCGGACATGGCTCCGCACGAGAAGCTGCGAACTACCAAATTTGAACCAGGCTACCTAAAGCCGCACCACAATTCTAAAATCAACCTGATCTAGCAAAAGATGGTCACATGTTACAAGCACCACAGCCCGTTCGAAAAAAGAGCTACATACCTATGGCGCTCCCAAACTTCAAACCCTAAGCGTCCGAACATTTTTGGCTTGCTACGCAACATCCTCAGCATCCAAAGAGCCAGCTACCTCCTCCGGCCTGTAGCCTCCCTGCAAAATGATTTCATTGTGGCTCCACGCCATGTCGAGCAAGAAGAACTGAAAACCGTATTCGTTCATGTGCTTGGTTTGGTGCTTGTATTTGCTGAGCCATGTGAAGGTGAACTCGCAAACTGAAGTCCTGACACCAGCGAGAAGAGCGGAGTTGGACGGGAGCTCCGGGTCACATGTTTGCTTGCACCAAGCATCCGTGTGGCCTGCCATGTGGAACTTGTCGCAGACAAAGGTCATGTGAGGTGGCGACAACTGCGCCGCAGCTTGAGAGTGCGCTGCTCGACGCGCGCAATACTTGTGCAAGTGGCACGCATCATCGTGCACCACTGTCGTCAGGGTCGGCAGCAAAGCTTTGACAGCAGCGATGCAGAAGTAGCGCTGGCTCAGAGACTCGCAGCCATAAATCTCTTGCATGTGCAAAATAAGGCCCTCGGACAAGCATACGCAAAGCATGCCCGCTGACTTGGCAAGTTGCCTCTGGGCAGTACTGCTTTCCTTGTGCGTTGAACATGCAACAGACGCTAAATCCGCTGGATCTGAACATTGCTCAAGCTCTGCCACGGGTTCAACCTGCGCCTGCAACAGCGGCGGTGCGGGAGAAGGCCCTGCAGTGTCTGAAGGTTGGGGTTCATGAGTACGCTTGCGAAGTTTCAGCTTCTCCGCCCCAACTTGCCGCAAGTACTTGCTCAAGACAGTGTCTGGCACGGCGGAATCCAAGACCCAAGCCTCCCTGCGAGGTTCGGTCGTTTCCTGGAGCAAAACCATCAGTTGCTGCCCATCATTGATAGACTTGTGTTGTCGAATCTCAACATCCTGCAAACGCGAGCACAGACCCAAGCACCGACGCTGAAGCCCTGGGGTTTTAATTCAAAAAAGCAGCCCACGGAAGGAGAAGGCAAACAAAACTGAAAATGTTTGAGGATTCGAGCCAAGACACTGTGTGAGAACGATCTGCGCCAGGAGCTTCACAATGGTGCAAGCAAAAGCAATGCTTGAAAGCAGGCGTTTTTGTGCAGGTGTGGCGCAAAGTTCTGCGGAGGGTTGGAGAGTAAGAACATCCCGCCAGCGCAGCGGCGCAGACTGCCCTCCGGTTCTTTGCATTGCCATCTAAAACAATAACATCGCACCGCATTTTGGCACGCTGAGCACCTTCCACGGCCTTCCGGCTGAATGCTGCTTGCAATGGACCCAAGAACCTGCACGCCGTGTCCTCCATGGGAGATTGAAAATCTACCACAGACAAATCCAAGCCGGCTTCAAGCCCACGCGTCAGCAAGCGCCAGGTGAACCATCCCTGGCTGATCAGCAGCCGCAAGCGTGAAGTGGGGAGACGATGCAGCTGCGAATTGGTGGCAGCTTGCGCCGTCAGTACGTCGGCTTCACTCGTGAATGATGCGTGCTGACGCACCAAACGCAGGTGGAACTGGCGCAGCCAAGGGATACTAAAACCAAAGCTCGAGGATAGCATGAAACATTGCAAGAGTGGCAGCTCTCCCTGGAACACATGCTTGCCTTTGCGTACGCAGTAGTTGTACCAAAGAAGCACCCCAAACTCCGGGCATGAAGGCTTTCTACACCGCAGTGGAACATGCAGCTTTTCAACGACTCCACAAAGGTCTATCACTGCCGCAGGCGTGGCAGAACCTCTGCATTCAGCTAGCCGGGTTTTGCACGCAGAACAGCTCCGAGGCAAGGGGAGCAACTCTTGGGCACAAGTTTCTCTACCGTAGGCAGCAACTCTGGTCGAGAAGAGAGGTTGCAGCTCAGCTGCCAGATGCACAACCAAACCATCTGAAATCTGCGCAGCCGGGTCTGCATTTCGTATGGCTTCAGCAATCAGAGCTTGGCTAAACCCGTGCGCCATGAAAAGGAAGAGTCGCAGGCGGGAGAGAAGGTCTTGGGCTCTGCAGTTGCGTGGTTTGTTTCTGGTTGCTCTTCTCAGCCTTGCGGCGAAATGTATGGACTGTCTTAGTGTGATACGTTTGCGCATGGTCATGGTTCTCTCTCCTGTTTGAAAATAAAGGCACAGCAGGGGCACAAGCTGCGAACTCTTTCCGTGATCACTGGTCATGTCACGTGGTGCAAGTGTCAGAAATCAAGCTGCAAAACCACCACTGACACCACAAAACCCGGAGCAGGGGCGGCGGCCTTGTCAAAGCGGAAGGCATTCTACGTGTACAGAAGGTGCTTGCAGGAGACACCTTTTCATGGCAGGCAAAGGTCACTGAGCAAGATTGCCGATATATACATGTTGAAAAGTTGAAAAGTACGTCCGTGATCGCTGGTCATGTCACGTGGTGCAAGTGTCAGAAATCAAGCTGCAAAACCACCACTGACACCACAAAACCCGGAGCAGGGGCGGCGGCCTTGTGAAAGCGGAAGGCATGCTACTTGTACAGAAGGTGCTTGCAGGAGAGACCTTTTCCTGGCAGGCAAAGGTCACTGAGCAAGATTGCCTTTGTAGATATAGACAGGTTGAAAAGTACGTTCTAGAACTTTGCTTTGATCCGCTGATCCGCTGGTGCGCTGATCCGCTGATCCACTGATCCGCTGGTCCGCTGATCCGCTGGTCCGCTGGTCCGCTGATCCGCTGATCCGCTGATCCGCTGATCTGCTGATCCGCTGGTCCGCTGATCCGCTGATCCGCTGATCCGCTGATCCGCTGATCCGCTGGTCCGCTGGTCCGCTGATCCGCTGATCCGCTGATCCGCTGGCTGGTCCGCTGATCCGCTGATCCGCTGGTCCGCTGGTCCGCTGGTCCGCTGGTCCGCTGATCCGCTGATCCGCTGGTCCGCTGGTCCGCTGATCCGCTGATCCGCTGGTCCGCTGGTCCGCTGCCGCTGATCCGCTGATCCGCTGGTCCGCTGCTGATCCGCTGATCCGCCGCTGATCCGCTGATCCGCTGATCCGCTGATCCGCTGGCTCCGCTGGTCCGCTGATCCGCTGATCCGCTGATCGATCTGCTGGTCCGCTGATCCGCTGATCCGCTGGTCCGCTGGTCGCTGGTCCGCTGATCCGCTGATCCCGCTGGCTGATCCGCTGATCCGCTGGTCCGCTGGTCCGCTGATCCGCTGATCCGCTGGTCCGCTGGTCCGCTGATCCGCTGATCCGCTGGTCCGCTGGTCCGCTGGTCCGCTGATCCGCTGGTCCGCTGGTCCGCTGATCCGCTGATCCGCTGATCCGCTGATCCGCTGATCAGCTGGTCCGCTGGTCCGCTGATCCGCTGATCCGCTGATCCGCTGGTCCGCTGGTCCGCTGATCCGCCGCTGATCCGCTGAGCCCCGCTGGCCCAGACGATATGGCGATCATGAGTGCTATGGTCTACGAAACAGTGGTAGTATTGGCCATGTGACGATTTTTTCATGGTATACGTTAAGGTATATGGATTTTTTCAGCATGGCTCCTGGAAGCCCTCCGGCGCCGCCGACAGCTGGAGATCCGGGTCATTCACTTCCTGACCCAGTGCCTGCAACAAAGAATCAAACGCTTTTTTCGGTGTTTCATGTCAAGATGACACATCATGACCCATCACATTCTTTGTGAACGTGGGTATAACATTCATGGCATGGCATGAAATTGTTTGAATCTAAATGCCAGATCTCCAGCAGGCACTCTTTGGCCGGCCAAAATGGCCGCTGGAAGAGGCAGGTCCAAACGACCACACCTGAAAGAACAAGAAAGAACGGTGAACGAAACAGACGTCCACTTCGGCGCCAAACAGCCCGGCCGGCTCCCTCCCTTGCTCCGTGGCCTCCGACGAAAGTGCTCTTATCTAAAGAATGGGCCCCTATAGGCAGGGGATAAAAGAGCAGCAAATCAATGCAAATACATCAAATCACTATATACTATAGAATGGAACCCATAGGCACTGGTTGGTGTTGTTGAACGGACCCAAAAAACTCTAAAGAATGGAACTTTGAACGTTTCAAGGTCGAACAGAATATCCAGAAAATCTCTAAAGAATGGTACTGCAAAATAAACAATTTTCACATAATTTTACAACTTCTCTGTTCACCATTTTTTTAGGGAAAAAATAAGTGGAAAAAATGAAATTAAGCAAGCCAATCACCGGTTCCTCCATTTTATAGACATGCCTCTGTTTGTAGGACCCTTGGAGGTTCCATTCTATAGAGATTGGGGTTCGATTCCATTCTATAGAGATTTGTTATGATAGGTTGGTCTGGTCCATCCGTTCTATAGAGCTTGGGGTTCCATTCTATAGATGTCCCACTTCTAGCCCCCCGTGGGTCCACTAAAGAATTGGCCCACCCACCCTTTTTACTTAATCCAAAGGGGGGTATCTGAATGCTATGTTTCGTTTGACCCAGGGTTTAACTTAACTGTGGAATTGCTTCAAGAGGCGTGCGGCAATTGTTGTTGGCCCAACGCAATTTCAAAACATGAACACACCCAACATGGACCCACAGTAGCTCAATGTCAGCCATTTCAAGCATTTTTTTTTCGCGCTAAAAATTGTAAATGATTTTTAGCGCGGAATCTTTGGCCCAAAAATTGCCCGACATGGCCTCCAAATAGCCCAAGCCAGGCCCAACATGGCCCAATATGAGCCCAACATGGCCCCACATTATAGCTCAATGTCGGTCATTTCAAGCCTTTTTTTTTCGCGCTAAAAATTATCAATTTTTTAGCGCGAAATCTTTGGCCCAAAAATTGCCCGACATGGCGTCCAAATAGCCCAAGCCAGCCCCAATAAAGGCCCAATATGAGCCCAACATGGCCCCACATTAGCTTAATGTCGGCCATTTCCAACCTTTTTTTTCGCGCTAAAAATTATTTTAGCGCGAAATCTTTGGCCCGAAAATTGCCCGACATGGCCTCCAAATAGCCCAAGCCAGGCCCAACATGGCCCAATATGAGCCCAACATGGCCCCACATTATAGCTCAACGTCGGTCATTTCAAGCCTTTTTTTTTGGGCTAAAAATTATCCAATTCTTAGCGCGAAATCTTTGCCTCAAAACTTGTCCGACATAGCCTCTAAATGACCCAATATAGGCTCGACATGGCTAGCTTCCGGGGAAATTGGTAGATTTGTGGGGGAGATTTGTGTACACAATCATCCAGTGAGCTCTAAAAAACGGAACTTCGTTTTTTTGGAAGCACACAACTGGTGTCTAAAGAATGGGAAATTGTAAATTTAGAGGTGACCCCAGATGATAACCTGGAACTCTAAAAAATGGAACCTCCAGCTTCCACCAGATGAGGTCAAATAGCGACCAATATTCCTCTAAAGAATGCAAGTGGTCAAAGATGGAAAACCCATAAAATCCAAATCTCTAGGAAATGGTGGGGCCCAGGCCCACCATTTCCTAGAGGAAATTCCAAGGGGGATATTCAGATCATAGCAACAGCCGGCCTCAAGCACCGCCACCTCAGCATGTCGAGGGGATCCACTCTGGGCACGTTCGGCTAAGTTGTTCATGCTTCACACTCGAAGACACCCCGTCCGTCAAAACATCAGTTGGGATCTATGGCCCAGGCAGCAAGTTCAGGAGCCATGTAGCCGAGGCTGATGGCATCGGCAGGCTTGCGGCCTGCACAAACACAGAACGTTTCTTAAGAAAAACCGACGAGTCCCAAAAATCCTGACAAAAGATCCTGACGAATTGACTACATGGTTGTTGCATGTTGTTGCTGGGAACCAACAATTTCTTGACGGATCACAAAAACCATGCAAATCGGGAAAATCTTGCCGAGTTCAAAATCTATGTTCTAAGCCCAAAATCTTGCAAGAACTGGCCTCCTGAAATTCAACATACGAATGACCAACCAGACATCAACTCAACACCTAACCCATCTCTCCTCTGCAAGCGCTGCCAAGTCGCCCAGCTTGAAGACCGGGCGACCAGCCAAGACGACCACCAAGATGTTGCCAAGCTGAAGGGCAACGGATGCTGAATGATGTTGTGGGGACATGTTGTGGGGCACACATGGCGATGACATTCTAATGATTCTAATGCAGTGGAGGATTTCGCTCACATCAACTTCCGTGCCTGTTTACGACTAAAACCAATTTGCTTACAATTCATGCCAAACTACTCTTTTTGAGAATTCCCAACAGGTTCCGTTAGGAATAGCAACAAACGTGTACCAAACGAGCAACATGTTGAAATCTGCATGGCAGAGCAAGATTAACGCTGCCCTCCAGGGAAGCTTTCTCCAACTAGTTGACTGAAAACATCAAAACCCATTCGGTTTAATGCCTTGACTGACCATGCATGACAACCTTGCCAGCTCCGGCCTTCACATCTCGGTGGGAGATGCCAAGGCCATGCACGTGGCTCAGCGCTGCCTCAGAAAAAGACAACAGACCATTTCATGTCTTCATGAGCCATGAGGCGTATGGTTTATGCGCGCATGATTTATAGACATCTGACAAATGTAAGGGCGTTCAAGCCTGCCGTTTGCCAGGCCTCAAATGCCTAAAACGCTGCGCGGCAGCTTCGAGCAGGCACTCAGGCCACTGCCCTCTGTTGTTAAGGGCGTTCAAGCCTGCCGTTTGCCAGGCCTCAAATGCCTAAAACGCTGCGCGGCAGCTTCGAGCAGGCACTCAGGCCACTGCCCTCTGTTGTTAAGGGCGTTCAAGCCTGCCGTTTGCCAGGCCTCAAATGCCTAAAACGCTCCGCGGCAGCTTCGAGCAGGCACTCAGGCCACTGCCCTCTGTTGTTAAGGGCGTTCAAGCCTGCCGTTTGCCAGGCCTCAAATGCCTAAAACGCTCCGCGGCAGCTTCGAGCAGGCACTCAGGCCACTGCCCTCTGTTGTTAAGGGCGTTCAAGCCTGCCGTTTGCCAGGCCTCAAATGCCTAAAACGCTCCGCGGCAGCTTCGACCAGGCACTCAGGCCACTGCCCTCTGTTGTTAAGGCCTCAAATGCCAAAGAAGAGGGGGTCGGCGGCACCCGGGCGCTAGCCCATTCTATAACAATTGGAAATCCTCCTTAGATGATTTCCCAGCGCATAAACAGTGAGGGTGTTTTCCACCAGCCACGATTGATGACACCGGATGGTAATATCATATATTCATTAATATCATATGAATGTCATATTAACATCCCATGATTATTCCATATGAATGATTATCTCACTATTATCCCTACTAAGCTATATTAATCAATGGTGTATATATATAATACAATTATATATATAATCACATTATTATCATCCCACTATTTATATCTCCTACTAAGCCATATCATTATCCCATTATTTATATCTCATACTTGGCTGTAGCGCTTTCAGCCCGGGCACCGCTGCCAGATTGCTGACCGCCGCCAAAGTGTTTGGATGCTCCGGTCCCAGGATGCGATCCATCGCCTGCAGACAGCTCTGGTAGCACCGCTGTGCCTCGCTGTGGCGTCCCTGGCTGGTCATCACTCCCGCCAGGTTGTGGATGGAAGCCAAGGTGTCGGGATGGTCCTTTCCTGGTGGTTTTTGTTGTGAAAAAAACCAATCGGAAACACATCAAAAGCGTCGCAAAGTATGTCATAAGTTACGTTAAAAAATCAGCATCCTCTTGTGAGGGAAGATTGAAGAAGTTTGAAATCACCAGCCAAATAGAATGGAAATTTGCTGGTCGATATCGTGTGGATTCATGAAACTGGCACCCATCTTTAAGGCATGCAAAAAGTTAAAACCGTTTAACCCATCAGCCAAGTATCCTAAAGTCCGTTCTCTAACCTCCAAGCATCTGCGATACAAAGGTTCAGCTTCCTGATGTCTTTCCATGTTGCACAAGACGTGTGCCAAATTATTCACTACACTCAGGGCGTCAGGATGCTCCGAACCCAGATTTCGTTCGTTCACTTCCTTGGATTTGTTTGTGTACAAGGTGCTGCCTCCCACTTGTATGTTGGTTTATGTACAACACACTTATCTAGTCATTCCAAATGATCCACTATCGGTTGATCTAAGAAACAAAGACAAAGAAAATCTTACCAGTCGACTCCCCACTTCTCGATTTTTCTGGTGGATTCACCATCTCGAAATTGAAAAAGAACTCAAGAAAGCTGGGAGTCCAAGCAGCGCCGGTACATGGTTTCAGCTTCCGGGCTATGGCCCATGTCATCCAAGACAGATGCCAGGTTCATTATGGCAACCAGGGTATCCTGATTGGTGAGCAAAAACCACAGGAAAGTCATATTTCATCTTTTTAGGCGGGGACGTCCAAAATATTGGTGAAATTCGATCAGCATCCCATGTTCGAAGACATTGGTCGGAATGGTTCATAATCCAGTTTTGAAGGGCGGAAACTCAAAAAAAAAAACTTCCACGCCAGTCAAAAAAAGACCCAGTCTCGGGATGTTCAGCGCCCAGTGTTCTTTCACTCACCTCCAAGCAGCGGCGATACAGCTTCTCTGCTTCTCCGAATTGTCCCAGTGTAGTCCTGGGTAGAAACCAACATGCTTTGGCCAAAAAAGACATGGTGTACCCAAAATCCTCTTTTTATCTTATCATATTCCCCTGAAATTGCCAGAAATTAAGGTAATATGACCTAGTTTCAGACACACCCACCATGGCAATTTTCATGGTCTTCCAACATGCCGCAGCTCATGGCAGGCTGGAAGAATTCCCCTTCATAGGTGACTGTCCCATCTAAATGCTTATTTACTTCGGGGATTTTCCAGCTTTCTGGTTGATTTCAGAAGGGCAACGACTACTGTCAGTATCCCTTCCCCTTTTTTTCAGATGAAGAACCCCCAGAAACCATGATTTATTCGATTCTCAATGATTTACCTTAACTTCCAACCCAGATTCAACACACCTCCCAAGTTGTTGGCCGCCGTCAGTGTCTCCGGATGCTCCGCTCCCAGACTGCCTTCGCACAACTCGAGGCATTGCCGATGGAGCCTCTGGGCATCCGCTGCCCTTCCCATGTCGTCCATGACGACTGCAAGGCTGCCTTAAAACGGGGGGTCCAACCCTGGCGACGGATCAAAAGCTGCTATTTTTGTTGCATCAAACATCGCTGAAATGGTCGGTTCATCTAATGCTTACTGGAAATTCCCCCGATAGGTTCATTTATAGATGATTTTTCTGACGAAAATATGGGTTTATTGCCATGTTTGACAAGAGTATAGATGGATGTACATCGCCAAAACCAATGTGCTACGATGGATGTTGACCCATCACTTGAAGTCGTTTTCATCGCTGCAGTCGGGTCAACTCGACCTTTCTAGTTAAACATGGGTCCCAAGGGTCCAAGTCCTTTCTGGATGATCAAAGTGGCTTGAAATCACCCATAGTTGGGCCCCAAAAAACCCCAAGAAACATGGGGCTTTAAATCACCCATAACTGGTTGGTGGTTGAGTTGAGTTTCAACCCCTCTGAAAAATGATGGAGTGAGTGAAAGTCAGTTGGGATGATGACAGTCCCATGTGGAAAAATGGAATTCATGTTCCAAACCACCGACCAGATAACTGTATAACCATCAACGTTTCACCTCAATTCTAGCTCCAAGTACCCTCTGGTAATTTAACATAGCTATTGAAAATGGCCATAGAAATAGTGGATTTTCCCATTAAAACTGGTGATTTTCCAGTTCGCTATTTTGACATAACCAGAGGGTAGAATGATTGAGAATTGCACTCCTATGATCCCATTGTAAAATGATGTTCCCAGCTATAAACCTCCATGTATAGGGGATGTTCCTTTGCCACGTTTGACTACCGGAGGGTACGCCAGAAAACCAATGTCCAACTACTAATCAGAGGCGCTCATCGAACTCAGGGTATCATGATGTGTAGGACCCAAAGTGCGCTCCATCGCTTCGAAGCACTGCCGAAACATGTTCTCTGCTTCGCAGTAGTGTCCTCAAGCACTGTAGATGTGGCCGATCTCAGATACCATGCATGTGGTTTAAATCTGATTTTTCCATATCTCACGGCTGATTAGTCCATGTTTCCCAGGCACAAAAAGAACCATGTATAGAAACTAGAAACCCCAAGTAGATATGAAATTGTGAAACCTGGAAAAGATCGACAAACTCATTCAATCCCAGCTTCAGAGTTGAATCAACCTTCCAAAAACTCAAGTAAAAATACAACGCTCCAGTGGACACCATAGTTAGTCCACTATTTTACTGTACCATATATATATATACATATTCATATATATTTAGTTGTTTGCTTATTTATTTAGAGATACCAGTCATGCTTAAGTAGCCGCACTGCATTTCTTCCTAGCCCAGCGATATCAACCAAGACCTTCAAAGATTCCACAGCTCTATGGGTCACCTTTGGGGAGACGGGCGGCTTTTTTTCGAAATCCCCATGAACAATTAACGGTCTCTTCCATGGGATGTTTCATGGAATGTCATGGGATATATGATATACAACCAACTTGATTTGGGTGTCTGAAAATGGGGTTTCTTCCGGTTGATATACCATGAAAAATAACCATGTTTGAATGAGAACACCATGATTCGCCATCAAATTTTGCTGGTCATCCCCCAAATTTCCAGAGAAAACCATGACAATTTCGCTAGAGACTTCATAGGTGAAATCTCAAAATCTCCTGTTGGTTAGTGAAAATTTCTCCAAGACTCCCATATGGTACTTCAGCTGTGCCAAGCTGATGCTGGCCCTCAGCGTCTTGGGATCTTCGTCGCCGGAGGCCCGGAGCTCCTCGGAGACCACGTGCTGCAGCAGAGGCAGCGCTTCGGCATAGAGGCCGCGGGCGTCCAGGACCTGCGAAGATGAGGACCCGGGGACCTGGGGATGGAAAAATGATCTAATCTTATGTCATTTTTTCTGTGGAAGTTCATATTAAAATTATTAAATAACCATCCCATAATCCCAATATGAATGGAAATTAAAAAAAAAGGTAATGAGATAATTATCTAAGAAGCATTACCTAATGGATGGAATATCGAATGAGATGATGTCATGTCATATTCCTAATCTCTGGTACATGATATTATTCTATATTATCTAGAAATGTTTGACCCATTCATTAGGTAAGTAATATGACCCTAGGGTAACACGCACCAAAAAAAATGGTAGAAAACCAATGATGTCCCGTTCGGTAAATGATCGACAAATGGTTGGTTTTCCACATCTATGGTATCAAGATATATTCCCAAGATGGTAAAATGGTACATGATCCCATTCCTAATATCTAAATTAGTAATATGGCAATATTCCTCATATTAAAAAAAACAAGTCATATTCGGAATATTGGGAATTTTGTAAATGATATTAAGACGTTAAATATAATGATATTGGGAATATGGAGTTGATTTTTAATATAGATATCCGGAATTTTTGTCCGATGGAAGAAATTGGTTTGGTACTAGATGCCCCCGCAGTTATAAGTTGTGTTATAAACCCTATCAACTATAGTTGCATCTACATATATCTACCATAATATTCATTACATATGCCTATATAACATTTTGTCTACCCTCTGGTAATTTAACGTAGCTATTGAAAATGGCCATTAATAGTGGATTTTCCCATTAAAAATGGTGATTTTCCATAGTTATGTATGTTAGTTTACCAGAGGGCAACATGTATACTGTATACCGTACTGTATACCCATTTCATGACACTTTCCCCCGCCTCGCCCAGTCTCAGCTTGCTGTCGCGGCGTCCAGCTTTGCCGCGCTGCCGCAGAGCGTCCAGCAAACGGCCACGGGCATGCTGGATACCTGCTGGGCATAAGATGAGAGGAACACCGTGGGATTGAGGAAAAATCTGTCAAAACGCGGTTGAGTCAAGTTTACTGTAATTCTTATTCTGGACTTGTTTGTCGGTGAAATTGCCGTGTTTTTTGATGTGTTCTTCCCCATTCTCCTCTGCTTCACCATCGCCACTCAAACCCCCAGGTCTTGAAGCTAAAATGTTGAAATCCCCACTTTCGTTTTGTGATTTTGGATTTTGGACACAGATCAATATTTGAACTCACGGCATTTTTCGTTGATTTCATCAAGAACCCCCCCATTTTTCCCAAAGGCCGCGCCTTCCTCCCCGGCGATCCGTAGTACCACGCAGCAGCGGGGTGGCTTTCCGGGTTCGTTCAGCAACTTGTCGGCCAGGTTGCGTCCCGGATCCTGAGAAACCAGGGCCCCTCTGGGAGATCCCAGCAACTGTGGGAGATTGGAAAAATGGGGATATCATGGGATTCATTGGGAGATACGGGGAATCATGGGAATTTCTATGTTAAGTATACATTGGAATATAAATGGAACTCTAGATTGATTATGGAAACTCAGCAGTTGGACCATCATCTATAAAATCATCAAAATGGGAGCGCATGAAAGTCGGTGTTTCCATCGTAAATTCAGCAAATCACTTCCTAAGATCATCCGGGATAGAAGGAGATGCATCATCTGGATAGTTTACAAGTATAATAAATACCCTCTGGTAAACTAACATAGCTATTGAAAATGGCCATTTATAGTGGATTGTCCCATTAAAAATTGTGATTTTCCATAGTTATGTTAGTTTACCAGAGGGTAATCATAAAATATCATATCATTCACATAATTTAGTTCGGATCCCACAGGACATACCGGGATAAAAAAAAGTGAGATACTTCTATATCCGGGGCATGGAAGGGGATATATCGATCTGGATAGTTCATAATAAGCCCTCCGTCCAAAACTACACTCCACGAATCCTCAAGCTGCCAAAAGGGGCGTAGATGTTGCGATGTGCTTCAGGGGTGCATGGGTTCAAGAATGTTGTACCAAGCAATGACGTCCTCAAATGGGAAAATTGACAGGTTGCTTTGTTACTTATTCGCAATCCATGACTACTACACATCGGTCGTTAAAAAAACGAAATATCCCCTGAATTCATCAACCAAATAGCGGCCAGAGGAGGTCAATGAGA
This sequence comes from Cladocopium goreaui, assembly GCA_947184155.2. Taxonomy (NCBI): domain Eukaryota; class Dinophyceae; order Suessiales; family Symbiodiniaceae; genus Cladocopium; species Cladocopium goreaui. The sequence continues at coordinate 29,166 of CAMXCT020002571.1, forward strand.
CCAAACCCACAATCCATTGGTCATATCTGGGAAGTAGCCTGGACATTTGACCCAGCTTACACGTGTATAATTGGGCCATACGCAGTGAATTCCTAACCTATGTGATACATTACACGTGTCAACCAGTTGCGATCCATCGACTGATCATCTAGGTGAAAACGTCCCCAGTTCTTTTGGCTGCAAATTCGGCAAAAGTCATTCTGAAATCCCCATTTTGGTCTGTGAAATCGGCATCATTATCTCTTCCACCTTCCACCAATAACTCAACATAACCCCATCAAATGCTTCGGTTGATCATCAGGTTCCCCACATATTTTTCCCGGCCATTCTACCCTGACTATTCCCCTGACAATTTCCGCCAGGCTGTTCCCAGCATCCTTCCCGGCTTCCAGCATCTCCGGCGTTGCCCGCAGCGCCACATCATAGGCATAGGCTGGGTCGATGATCAGCGGGACACCTCAGTGGGGAATCTGATAGGCTGATTTTAGGGCATCATTTACAGGAAACCCCTTATTTTTACCAAGAAATGTGGCAAACCCAGATTTGTTCACTCTTTTTAGGAGGAAACTCCGGACTTTTACCATGGAATATTCTCAAAATTGGCCCTTCCAGTTCTGGGAGTTTGGGGGCCACGGCGACCCAAAAGGCGCCAATAGACCCAGAAAAGGCCGGTCTTTGGGACAGGGTCTCACAGCAACACCGTGGAGAACCGGTAGAGAAAGCAAGGAATGTTGAAGACTTTCAGCTTCGGCACAGTAGGCTACTCTTTGGGATATTCCGCCTTCACATACTCCACGCCCCTCTGTGGATCTTCTCGATCTCTCCTGGAGCACCAGTTGGATTTCCGGCAGTTTCAAAGAATTTAGGTGTTACGATTTTGCCAATTGCATGACATACTGCCAATCTTCTTGCTTGAATCAGGGCACGCCCAAACCGAGCAAAACTAGTGCAAAATACCTGGCATCCAACGGATCCAACTGTTATTTGGCACCGTACCAAGGTTCCTTTTTTTCCGCATCACTTGGGGGTAGCAATTGGTGCTTGACAATTGGTGCTTGGAAAGCTGCAGGTTTGTCCCGACATCGGGTAGATCTTAGAATGCAATAATTTGTTGGTAGTTTTTTTAGTTCCAAAATTTTCAGAGAACAACCTATGTAGATGCAAAAAGGAAAGAATGTGCACGGAAAAAACTTGCTAGAAGCCACAAACACTCATGCACATCACAAGCTAGGAATACATGCTGCGTCAAACTCCATCACCATGCTAAGTAGTGAATGCAAGAAGCATCGAAACCTGTACGACGTTCTTGTTGGACATGTTTGTCAAACACTCTTGTGGGACACTTTTGTGACAAGTTCATAATGTCTGTTTTTTCGTGCAAGTCTTACGTCATTCCCATTCCTTGCGTCTAAATTCAAAACATGTTGGGCCTAAAGGTCCAAATGCCCCTCCAAATATTATAGACATCTGGCAGACAGGAAGAGGAGTTCCTAGCATTTTCACACAACCAAATGGCAAAGTATATATATATACATGTGTGTAACGTGTGTACATACAGAATTCTTTGAAACTACTGGAATGATCCCAAATTTTCAGCATCATCCCCATCATCCCCATCATCAGATCCTCATCATGTTGCGAAAGTTGTTATCCAGCAATTCCTCTCGATCCTCCCATCGATCCGGCGCCAACGGCACCGTGTAGACCCCAGGACCCCACCAGGCGTTGGCGTTGGGCCCCGAGGTGTTGAGTGACGCCCAAACTTCGGTGGCTTCTTTGCCTTAGTTACGACCACACGTGTTTTAAGAAAAACACCGTGGTTTTAAACGACGGCTGCCTATGATTGCTATGTGTATGAAACTCATACATCTATAACTGTCTATAAACTATAAGTTTTTGTGTATACTCTATCAAGTCTATATCTATATGTATATTAATTATATATATATACCAACCATTTATGATATGTATGTAAATGATCTATGTATGGTAAACTATGGTGCATATCTTTTTTTAGGATATCCCGAAAGATTCCCATATCGTCGATCGGATTGATCCGACCATCTCTGGGAGTGCCATCGAAGCGCCAAAAATCGTCTGGGATGGGTTCAAAACTGGAAGCCATTTTTGTACAATGTGTTTTTTTGCCACAGATCTCATAGAAAAACTATTTCTACTAGAGTTACTAGCTCTTCCACAAAATCATCCAAATCATCTTGGTACCTTGGTCCCCAAAATGACTTACTAGAGCCTCTTCAATTCCACCAAATCATCCCGATCTTTGTCCCCTGACTTGCCAAGTTGCTGGGGTGTGTAATGTTGCCAAAGGCCACTTCGCTGGTGTAGTGAAAAAAGACGTCTCCTCAGAGGCCACCCTGGGCCGCCGTGGGCTTTTTGGTGATTCGGGTGGTTTTTGGGTGGTTTCATCTGGGAAATTGTTAAGGTTTTGCGACCAACTTTGAGAGACTTCAACTGATTATGCTGAATCAAAACAATTGAAATAGTCAGGAACACTTCGAAGGGGTTCAATGAGATTTCTCCAAAGAATGTCATAGAGGGATCGCTTTTCTGTGAGATTTTTTCGATTGTCATTGTCATCGTTGTCAGCATCAAAATCAACATCATGTTTGTATATGTTTGCTATTGCGTCCGGCGAAATGTTGTTTGTAAGTGATCCTTGCAAAGCAACACACCTCAAACAGGCCTTCCAAAGACATCGCTTTCCGCAAGATCTGCCATGTTTTTCACAATGTCACCCACATTGGGTCCATTCTTTACAGAGACCCAGGGGTACCCAGGCATTGCAGATGTTGGTGCATTGTTCATCGAATCAAAATCCATCCCAGTTTTGACATGTTTTGACCCATATCCAAAGATGAATAACTATGGAAAGATCCACCATTTTTAATGGGTAAATCAGCTATTTCTATGGCCATGTTCAATCACTATGTTAGTTTTACCAGAGGGTAAAAGACATGGTGATTTCTTACATCCAGATTTCCCCAAAAATCGTCGAGGATCCACCCTCCCCTGCGGTCAAATCAATGGCATCTCTCCACACCTCGTGATCAAAAAAAAACAATGGATGGTTGCAATAGGTGATAGGGATTCCATTTATTACCCTTTGGCAATTTAACATAGCTATTGAAAATCACCATTTTTAATGGGAAAATCCACTATTAATTGTCATTTTCAATAGCTATGTTAAATTACCAGAGGGTATATTGTTGCACTTCTATTGAGCGGATTGTTTCTGGATTGTTATGATTATCCCCATTGAAACTATGGTCATTTATACCGAGTATACCCCATTTTCAGAACATCTTAGATGATGACTGTGGTAATTTGACCTAGCGAAGCGCGCATTTGCTTCGATGATTTAGCAAACTATACTGTCTCCAATTTTTTGTTGCTCAAACATCGTGTTTTTGTTGTCGGAATATCCCTAAACAAACACGGATATATCCCCATACCCCAACCACATCTCTACATCATCTCTCCAACCACTTCCGTCTTAGCAGATCTCTACTTGGATTTGTGACATGTCATGCGCCAGGTCTGGTTAGTCCAACAGGTTCACCAACAGATCAACCCTTACGCTTTGATGAAAATTGTGACCTCACCAGATATTACCCTCTAGTAAACTAACATAGCTATGGAAAATCACCATTTTTACTTCTAGGTAGGCAGTTGGCTTAAGAAAATTGAAAGGAATTTTCATCTGGCTCGGATGAGGATCGTGAGACAAAATCTCAAACTGGTTGCTGGTTTCAACCGATAAGGTGTGCGTATGACATCATGATAGGATACAAAGCAACGGTCGGCCAGTGATGTCGCTACCTACTTGGAAGTGCATCCCACTTAGAAATTGGCTAATGACTGATATTCACCTACATACATAATCGTATATATATAATATTGACCAGGGAATGTCTGTCTATATATATATACATATATACATCTATATATATATACATATATACATATATACATATATACATATATACATATATACATATATACATATATACATATATACATATATACATATATACATATATACATATATACATATATACATATATACATATATACATATATACATATACATATATATAATAAGATGTAATAGCTGGATGAACCAACTATTATGAACCTCCATTCTCTGCGGAAATGCTGCGTGCACCTGGATTCCCGTGGGCTTGTGGATCCAGGTCCATTTCTCTTCCCCGTCCGTCTATTCGTACTCCTCGTGGCAAAATTCACCACCCAAGCGGTACCTGGCAGCAAGCACGTTGTGTCGCAAAAAATTAAGCGGAATGTTTATATACAAAAGTGGTATGTATAGCCAGCAAAGCTTGTTTTGCAACTTTAAAATACTTCAAATGGTGATCATATGGTGATACAAGCCATACATGATGAGGGATCATAGAAAGGGACTGTCGAACCACCTACCCAATTCTTAGGCGATAGACGATGACCCACTTGTGAGGTAATCCACCTAGGGATTGACCAACCAGGGTACCAATCACGAATAGGGATCATGAGCTGTGGCCATCGCCACACCTTTTGAATTTTTTGGGGTAAGTAGCCAGGTGTTAGATGGTGTTGGGATCATCCAAACCCCAAGAAAACATAACTATGGAAAATCACCATTTTTAATGGGTAAATCCACTATCAATGGCCATGTTCAATAGCTATCTTAGTTTGCCAGACATTACTTCTAGGTAGGCAGTTGGCTTAAGAGAATTGAAAGGTGTGGCGGGAAACTTTCGGGCGCTCCCGAAATCACCACGGCACTGCTTCTTGAAATATTCCCGCAGATCGCTGCAAAGATTTCCCGAAGCATCACCTGGGGTTCGAGAGGATTCACTGAGAAGATCCGAACTACCCTCTGGTTATTTAACAGTTCGCCATGGTATAGATGGCCCATTTATAGATGGTTTACCTATTAAAAATGGTGATTTTCTATAGTTTTCTTAAGTAACCAGAGGGTAAATGTTCCCCCACATGCTATCGACAGCCCAAATCCATTCACATCCTATGATTATCCACTGATTATCCCAATCTTAATCCTTTTCAGCCATATATGTGCACGTATGTATATATATATATGTGTGTGTGTGAAACAGACCATTTAATCATGATTATGGCAATCCCAAAAAAAACAGACCACACAAGTATGGAGTATCCCATTTATATTCCCTTATTATCCCAATGAAAACCATAGGCAAAAAACCACTCCAGGGTCATCTTTGGACCTAGGCACCGTCCAATCGTTGCAAGGCCTCCTTCAGATTCTCACGATCAACGCCTGGGTCTCTCATTATCATGATCTAGTGTTAATATCCGATCATATCATCATATCATATCATATCCCCCGCTCTGTATGCAGTACATGTATGTATGTATGTATGTATGTATGTATGTATGTATGTATGTATGTATGTATGTATGTATGTATGTATGTATGTATGTATGTATGTATGTATGTATGTATGTATGTATGTATGTATGTATGTATGTATGTATGTATGCATGCATGCATGCATGCATGCATGTATGTATGTATGTATGTCTGTGTGTATGTATGTATGTATGTATGTATGTATGTATGTACGTACGTACGTACGTACGTATGTATGTATGTATGTATGTGTGTATGTGTGTGTGTGTATGTTTGTATTGTATTGTATTGTATTGTATTGTATTGTATTGTATTGTATTGTATTGTATTGTATTGTATGTATCTATGTATGTATGTATGTATGTAATGTATGTAGGTAGGTAGGTAGGTAGGTAGGTATTGTAGTGTAGTGTAGTGTAATGTAATGTAATGTAATGTTATGTATGTAATGTCATGTCATGTCATGTCATGTCATGTCATGTCATGTCATGTCATGTAATGTAATGCATGCATGCATGCATGTATGTATGTATGTAGGTAGGTATGTATGTATGTATGTATGCATGGATGCATATATATATATATATACATATATATATATATATGAGTCACATGTCATTGTATTGGAAGGATTGCCAACACCCCCGTTTCCCCACTGCGCCAGGCTTCGGGGCAGCGCCAGCACCACTTCTCTCAGTTGCTGCTGTGTCGCCGTCGTCAAGGCCCCCGCGCCCATCGGTCAAGCGCCCGTCGCCATGGCAGCCATGGCAGCCATGGCACCAGGGACACAAATCCGGGTTGTAGCTGTGGGGGGTTACCCCCAGCTACTGCTGCACCTTTTTTTGGAAATCGTTTCTCATATGTATACACAGTATAAATCAAAATCAGTATAATATCCGGGGAAGAAAAACAAACAGCTGTGATCCTTGGATTGAGAGTGGATAATCAGCTTTTAAACCCCAATTAGAAACTTTTGGGCACCATTTTCATTTTACCACCAGCTTTTCAAAAACTTGCCGTTGGAACCCAAGCATTGCCGTGTCCACCAAGAAAAGAAGGCTACAATAAACCGTTTTGGGGTATCTTGGTCGTCGGGTATCTTTGCCCAGGATCATCAATTAGAACCGGTGGAAGAAGATGAAAAATGCTACAGACTCATCGGCTATCAGCTTGGAGTGCCGACAATCCTTCTGGGAAGGTACAACCAATTGACTTCACAATTCTGATTGCTTTGAAGCCCCAGGTTGTTGTAACCCGCAGCCCAAATTCTGCGCCATCAACATCAGCCATTGGGATCCAGCGTCAGTAGCACAAGAGAATCGCTGTTCCATCCTGCGTTGACTCGTGTGGAGCACTTTTCCATCTATTAAAAACACCAAAAACACCCAAGCAAATGAACCCATTCTTCCCAAATCTGCAGTAAGCCCTTTCAGGGTGGTGTCCCGTACTATTATCATCTATTATCTGGTGTTCCAAAGTAGTTATAAGATTTCTAGAACTTAGCCAAACCTATTACAAATACATTTCCATCGGAACTTTGAACCCCGAAAGCCACTGCCGAATGAAATGAAGTGCCGTGCCATATCCTCTGGCATTCTGGTAAGAGAATCTCCTAACGGTTACCCGTCAGAACGTGTCAGAACTACGAGATGAATCCCATGAAATACCTCCCATACCCTCTGGTAAACGTTAACAAAAAACTATGGAAAGATCCACCATTTTTCATGGGAAAATCCACTATTTCTATGGCCATTTCCAATAGCTATGTTAAATTACCAGAGGGTAAAATGCTGGGCGCTAAAAAAAAACCTTGGTGCTGCTGCCTCAAAGAGGGGTCCATCCGACCATCCACGGATGCCGAAGCAGTCCGGACTGCTTTTCACCCCACGAGCACCGCTGGGTTTTCGGGTGCCAAGGCGGTGATTCAACAAGCAGGGAAGAGGTGACAAAACATGGCCTATCTTCGATAGTCTGCAAAGATAACAATGTCTAGCGAAAGTTACTTTCCAAAAGATATATTTACATAATTTTATATATACATATTAAATATCCATGCGTAGCGAAAGATTGCCATACTAAAGTGCCGCATCCAAAGTTTCCCAAAGAAAGGGACAGGATAGATTATGAGAGTAAGATGAACAACGAATGCAAAAAAAGTGTTCTGAATGTCAAAAGTTGGAGGAAAGACAGGGGTTTCTGCCTTCTATAACCCTGCATCAATGGAACTACATGGAAAGTCATTTGAGTGGGATAGAGGGACTTGCTTGTTGCAAATGAGCCTCAACACTGGCACAATCAAACGGTGGAAATTTTGCACACTGCTGCGACTTGCCTTTCCTGAACCACCACTCCTGTTTGATCTTGTTTGGACGTGCCGCCCAGGAATCGTAAGTGGACAATTGATACCATGGTCTTTACGAAACTGGGTAATGTTGGTAAAGCAATCATAAACCATCCCCAAAATCACCATCTTTGGTGCTATAAACCATCACTATATGGGTGGTTTAAGTGACATTGTTTTACTAACATTACGTCCAATTGTCGTAATTTGCTTGGAAAAAAATGCCTCCAAGGACCACGTGGTTTCCGGATGAGATCGCCAACTTGGGACCAACTTGAATCGAGCCAATCAAAATGATGCCAGGACGAGGCAAAAGAAATATATAAAAGTTGCGGCCAAGCCTCCTTTTGTTACATCCATATAATATGTGTGTATATTTACATTATGAATTATGTATGTATATATATATGTATATGTATATATATATATACATATATATATACATATATATATATACATATATATATATACATATATATATATATATATTGTGAATGTGCTGTTCATGGACATGCATGACTGTGACATGAATCCACCGTTCCATTTGCCGGCCGACCGCTGTTCATCCTTCGCTGCCATTTGCGACATGCCCAGTGGAGGGCGGGTGAGGACTACAAGACCAAAAGGCCACGGACAGACAGGGTCTAGGCAGGGAAGTTACTTAGGGAGTAACTAGCACAGCAGAAGCATTCAAGGACTGGGATTCTTGGGCATTGGTAGGTATAGATTTGCATTGGTAGCGGAGCAACTGGGCTGCCGCGGTAATTCCCCTTGGATCTCCCCTAGTGCAACAGGTCTCCAGGACGTAAGGAGGGTTGTCAAGAGGGTTCCAACAGTTTTGATAAGCCAACTGTAGCTGAGCCATGTCTGGTGAAGAGACCGCGCAAGCAGCGGGATCAGGGCCACCACTCTCTGCTGTGCCATGGTCCCAGATACCGAAGTTTGTGCCGGGCGAAACGGACGTCCAGGTGTACTCCAGGAAGTTAGAGTTCCTTCGAGCTCTATGGCCAAAGGAGCAGTTGGAGCACTTAGGCCCCAGGGCTGCTCTCCTTGTGGAGGGCATTGCTTTCCAGAAGGTCTCGAGACTGGACCCACAAAAGCTCAGGGAGCCAGATGGGGTCTCGTACCTAGTGCAAGCACTGGGTGGTCAGTGGGGTCGCTTGGCCTCCGAAGAGAAGCTCAACTACTTCGAGAGGGCACTGTACCTGGTGCATCAGAAACCGGATGAGAGCCACGACAGCTACCTGGCCAGACACGATGCAGCTTTCGAAGACCTGATCAGTCAGAAGGTGAGTCTGGAGGAGGTTCGTGCCTACATTCTCCTACGTCAATCTCTTTTGACACCCGATGAAAGAAAACGAATCATCATGGAGAAGGGCGGGAACCTGAACTATGATGATGCCCGACAGCAGATCCGACTTCTAGGGTCTCGGTTCTTCCAAGAGCTGCAGTCTGGGAGTGGAGGACGTGCATCAAAACTCAAAACCTATGACATCAACCATGTGGATGAGGAAACAGCCTTGTGGCATGATGATGAGGATGAAGACGAGGACACATTCATCCACACCCTGGCAGAAAATGGAGATGAAGATGCCTGCTTTGTGGCTGACTTTGAGGAGCAGATCCTGGTAGCATGCCAAGAAAGCTCACAGTTAGCTGCCTGCTTCACCACATACCAAGAAGCTCGCTTTCGACTGAAGGAGAAAGCCCGGAACAGAGGCTTTTGGCCACCAAGCGCCAACAAAGGACGAGGACGAGGAAAAGGGTATGGCGGAAAAGGGAAAGGATCTTCGGCTGGGGAGAAGGGTGCTTCATGGTCGACTGGTGGCAACATGTTCAGTCGAAGGAAAACCCTGGCGGACAGGATTGCCAACAGCAATTGCCGAAAGTGTGGCCGTCCTGGTCACTGGAAACGTGAGTGTCCCCTGGGCCTTGGAATGGTTGCCACAACTCCAGTCAAAAAGCCGGAGAATGAGAACTTCACTGGCCTGATGATCGATGACTTTGAGGTCTACACGGAGAACGTCTACTCGGCGATCACTGGTGACGACCTGGTGACGGAGCTTCCTCCGGGAGCTGAAGTTTTGGAGGTCAGTGAGGTAAACGGGGTCATGGTGGATCATGGAGTGTGTCATGTTGAACATGTGAACATGGGTGATGTGGGGTTTGTGAATCAGAGGGGTCCTAAAGATGCTGATCTGACCACCAATCTCGTTCACCGACTTGTTCCCTGCTGTAGGAGTATTAGATGCATCAACCTCAAGACCGCTCTGCCGACTGCCAACAGCGAGCCAGCCTGCAGGGAGTCCACTTTTCTGCCGGGTCATAGCGATCATGAGGCAGGTGGAACCTGTATTTTCAATGTAGAGGAAGCGGATGATGAAGCTATCATTGATACTGGCGCCAGTAAAGCAGTCATTGGAAAGGAACGTTTGTCTAGGCTGTTAAAGAGCTTACCAAAGGGAATCAGGTCCGGGGTAATGAGGGTACCCACCAATGGAGTTGTTTTCAAATTTGGGAATGCTGGCCGCCTAGCAAGTGAGTTCGCAGTGTTGCTTCCTCGATCCAAAAATGACTGGCTTCGTGTTGAGGTGGTGCCTGGTCAAACGCCATTTTTGATATCCAATTCAGTTTTGGGCAGTTTGCGGGGAGTAGTTGATGTGTTTGGAAAGAAACTTTGTTTCCGGGAACATTCAGAGGAGATTCCCCTGTTTGAGGTTCGAAGAAGTTTGTTGGGGGTTAAGGTATTGGATTTACTGACAAAAACTCCCACTTGCAGTGAGCGCACACCAACACACATTTACTGTGCACATGAGCTGAAACGTGAAACGGAAACGGACCAGGGGAAAACACAAACGAAAATGGAAACAAACCATAAGTCATCACCGGTTCCTCAGCATGACATGCACCATAATAACATGGGAGGAATTCAGAGTTTTGATCATGGGTCTCCAAAGGAAACTCAAACATTTTTGTTGCATGACAATTCCAAAAAGAATGCCAGAGCATTTTCTGAGCTCAATTACCAGGAACATACCACAGGCGGAATCCTGCCTGAAGAACGTGTGAACTCTCAGGGCAATGTCTTCGCAGGTGCCGTATCTGCAGCAGATGCTGACCTCACCGGTGGATCCAAGTCTCCAGAGTCAACAGCAGCACCACGAGATGCCCTCGGTGCTGACTCGTCCGCCAGGAGTGGAGAATCTGGAGGAGTGGGGAAAGCTGCGCATACCCTCCGGGAAACACCCCGGGAAGACCTTTGCCGAGATCTACGAGAACGACAGGGCCTACACACGCCAAATGTGGAATCGGAAGGCAGTGTCGTCATGGACACGCAGCTTCCAGCTGTACTGTCGCCATCGCCGGGAGAAGAGCATCGAAAATCAGGAACGGGAGACAAAGGAACAGGGATTGCAGATGCCGATCTCGCCACATATGACACCGGAAGTCCAGGAGTTGATTGCGGCAGGGGGAGCACCATGGCTCTCTCCACGCACCAATGCCAAGCTCATTGCCGCCAAGGCCAAGTCGAAGAGCACAGCACGACCAGCAACTCCCAGATCAGAGATCAAGGAGGAGTCCGAGTGGCAGAAGATCGGAGTCGAGGAGAAGACCAACAAGCGTGGGTATCCGACATCCAGCATGCCATCGATGGAGATTCAGCCCAACGAGGATCGAGTGAGAGAGCTGACCACGAAGATAGCGGTGTTGCAACGAGAATTGCAACTGGAGACCCAGGGAAAGCACCATCCAGGGGAAGATGCCTAAAATTGTTATCCACTGAAGAAATGCTGTTGATTCAACAATCAGTAGAAACCCTTACAAATCAGATTGAACTTGACCTACAGGGGTTAAAAAGGGACAGACAATATGTGGATAATAAAGGGTCCCCGAAAACAAAATTGCAACACGTCCCCAAATATCTTGGTCCAAGGGTTGATCTTCTGGAGGTTTATTGTGATGAAGGGTCCCAACTTACTCGTGTATGCAACCAGAAAGGGGGAAGGGCTCTGAGATTTACCCGCGAACATGGTGATCTTTCAACAGAAGAAGGGGTAACCAAATTATGGACATGGATTGAACTGTATGAACCAAAACATGTTTGGGTTGCACCTGAATGTTGTCTCTGGGGTAATTACTCTAGGTACAACATGAATCGGAGCATGGAAAATTTCGAACGTATCCAAGGAGAAAGGCAGTCTGATCGTCACCACCTGGAGTTGTGCAATCAGATTTATCTACACCAAATTTCCAAAGGAAACCACTTCCACCTGGAACAGCCGAGGGGATCGGAAATGATCCTACAGCCAGAACTGCAGGATGTCAGGTTGGGCACTTTGCCCATGACTTTCGACATGTGCCAGGTCGGGCAGCTTCAAATGCCGAGGACCTCCGAGTTTCTTCAGAAGAGGACCCAGGTACATACGACCAGTCGCAAATTGTTTGATTCTTTCCACCAAAATTATTGTCAGGGGAATCATGAACATCAACCTATTAAGGGGAAGTTTCAACATAACGGGAAATGGATAGCGATCTCTGCATATGCACAAGCGTACACCTCACAATTTGCGCGGCGTATCATGCAAACGCTTCTGAGAAACCCTGGGGAACAACCATTGTTGGTAGAAGAAATGATTCTAGGTCTAGAACATGAAAGACCAGAACTGGCACATGAATCCTTGCAGTTGCAGAAGCGGCGCCGAGTCGAGCTGAAACAGCCCGAATCTTCACTGTATGGAAAGGCACCAGCATGGAAAGATGTGTTCCGTCAAGCTGGATATGAGACACCACGTGTTGGGGGTCATCGGTTTGAGGAAGGGACTGTTCTGGTAAAACTGATTCAGCAATTGGTGCCTGAATTCTCGGTGAAGCGGTGAAGCTAGTCATTGCTTGTCGTGGCACTGAAAGACATCGAACTGATGGTGTGGATCAACATGGGGATAAGTATCCATGGCGTAAGACTGTTTTTGTGCATCGTGAGACTGGTGATGTTGTTGAAGCTGGACCTGCTGAGCAATGGCTTCGTCTCACAAGGGCCCGACAAATAAGGGGAACAGGTCCTGCTAGGATTTCTTTGAACATTTTTGGAACATCTCACACCACGGATGTCTCTGCAGTTGTTCCAGCGGAATCCTCGAGGGCAGCTGAAAGCAGCCCAGGCCCAGGCAGTTTCGAAGATGCGCCAATGAGTGAGAGGCATCAAGTTCTTCCTCCGCTGGATGGCATTTCCGCCGATAGAGATGAGGATCCTAATATGCCACCACACAAGCAAGATGTTCCAATGGAAGAAATGGCAGTCAGTAATCCTGAGGGGTGGGCACCTAAGATAATTCCCAAATCTGGTCCCAAGTTTTTAGCTTTGGAAAAGGGGGAGCAGAGGGAGTTGAGAAGACTTCATGTGAATTTGGGTCATCCTGATCCCGAAAAGTTTGCCCGTTTCCTCGTGGACAGACATGCCAAACCTGAAGTAGTCGAGGGGTCAAAAGACATGTGTTGCGACACGTGCATAGAAACCCAAAACAAACCAAAATTGACTCAGCCAGGGCGGATTCACGAAGACCTCGACTTCAATGATTTGGTTGGAGCTGATGGTGCCTATTGGAGAAACAAACATGGTAGGGTTTTTCACTTCATGCATTTTATTGATGAGGCCACTTTGTTTCATGTTGGAGCTCTGAGTGAACGCAAGGTTGAGAGTCAAATCCAAGTTTATCAAGAGGCATGGGTCCATTGGGCAGGACCGAGCCGCGTTTTGTATTTAGATCCGGCTGGTGAGTATGTCAGTGACTCCTGGGCGGCACATCTTCAGAGCGACGGCACTCGTGTCGCTATGACTGCGGCGGAGGCACATTGGCAAAATGGAAGATGTGAGGCACATGGAAAAATTGTGAAATCAATGTTGTCCCGTATGGAAAAAGACATGGACATAGATACAGAAGCTGAGTTTTCCAGGTGTTTGAGGCAGGTGTTCTCGGCAAAGAATTCACTGTCAAGGGTAAATGGTTTCACTCCTGAACAATGCCTGTTGGGCAAATCCAAACATCTTCCTGGGTCACTAGTGTCCGACGAAAATGCTGGAAGTCATGCCTTGGCGGAAAGTGGTACGCCAGAAGGACTTCGTTTTCGACAAAGTCTGCAGCGTCGTGAATTGGCCAGAAAGGCCTATGTCCAAATGGACAACGACTCAGCGTTTCGTAGGGCCTTGCTGCGTCAGAATAGGCCAGGAAAAATTGAACTTAAAAGGGCGACTGGGTCCTTTACTGGCGGAAAAGCCAAGGCAATAGCCGCATTTGCAGGGGACGATGGCATGGACCAGCACAAGTGATAGCTGTTGAGCATAAACGTGTTGTTTGGTTGAGTCATCTGGGAAGATTGGTCCGTGCAAGTCCTGAACAAATTCGACCTGCTTCCTTGAGGGAGTACTCCAATTTGCCACAGAACTCTGATGGCCAGGTCATCGATGAAAAACCCCAGGGGAGAAACTATCTGGAGTTGGATGATGTCCCTGATGAAGAAGAGGGTCCCCGTGAAGATAATCCTGAAGAATATTCACCTGGGACTCCCATGAACACATCAGACCTGACAAGCCAACCAGAGAACGAGAACTTCCCAGAAGAAAACCAAACATCCAAAATGGATGAAACTGAAGAGTCTCCTGAACAGGAACTATCTCAGGAACCACAACCTTTTGAAGTGCCGGTGCCAGAATGGGGGTCCGATGGTAGTGGGGATGATGCTTTATTTGGTGATGATATTTGTGTTGAACCTGTTAGTGGTGTTTGGGAAGTGTTGTTGAATGATTTTGACTGGGACACCCAAGTAGCACAGGCGTTCTGTGAGGAACCAGGAATGTTTGAACAAATCTGGTTGACCACCGGGGAGAAGAGGAAACGGGTTGAGGTAAACTATAGGGGTTTATCGGCCAGTGATCGCAGTCTTTTTGATGCAGCAAAACAAAAAGAAGTAAAAGCCTGGTTGGATCATGGAACCGTAAAGAAGGTGACAAAAGGTTCACTGAGTCCTGAACAAGTAATGCGTTGCAGGTGGATTCTCACATGGAAACCACCAGCCGCTGGCTGCTCAGAGAGGAGAGCAAAAGCGAGACTTGTTGTGTTGGGATTTGAGGACCCTGGCATTCAGGGGATACCTAATGATGCACCGACTTTATCAAAGGATGGTCGTCAGCTGTTGCTTCAACAAGTCTCCTCCCGAAAGTGGCGCCTGGTAAATTTTGACATTTCTACGGCTTTCCTCAAAGGAGAGGGAGATGGCAGATCCCTTGGGATCCATGCACCACCAGAACTTCAGAAGGGGCTAGAGATGGAAGAGGGTGATCAGTGTGCCCTTACTGGGGGTGCGTATGGTAGGATAGATGCTCCTTACCTCTGGTACCAAGCTTTTCGAGCCACCTTAGAAGAACTGGGGTTCATTGCCTGTCCTCTAGATGGTTGCCTTTTCAGCCTTGTCACACCTGACAATAAGACTGGACAACCAATTGTCCGGGGTGTCCTGGGTATCCATGTCGACGACGGCATCGGTGGAGGTGACCAGTATTTTCACCAAGTGTTGGAAAAACTTCGTGGGATCTATGATTTTGGGGCGTATAATGAGGGATCTTTTGAGTTTTGTGGGGTTAGGTATCAGCAGTGGGATGATGGGTCAATTGAGATGGATCAGATTGACTATTTGCGTAAGATTGAACCCATTGAGGTCCCCAAGCATCGAAGAAATAACCCAAATGAGGATCTCAACGATCGTGAAGTCCAACAACTGCGGAGATTGTGCGGTAGTCTTCAATTTGCTGCTGTACATACCAGGCCAGATCTTGCTGCAAAGACAGGCCATCTTCAATCCATGGTGACTAGAGGCAAAGTGCATCACCTGTTAGAAGCCAATAGAGTGCTCATGGAGGGAAAGAAAAACAGTTTGTGTTTGATGGTGGTTCCCATTCCACAACATCAAGTGACTTTTTGTTCATTTCTGATGCATCCTTTTCCACCAACAAGGATTTGGCTTCACGACAGGGATGTCTGATCTTCTCAACGGATCTCAAGCTTGCCCAAAATGAAAGGACAGTGATCTGTCCA
>CAMXCT020002571.1:50000-94931 GCA_947184155.2 Cladocopium goreaui
GTAGTAGTAAAAATAAAAATACTAATAGTAATAATAATACTAATAATAATAATAACAATATTAGAAATAATAATAATAGTAGTAAAATAATAATAATAATAGAAATGATAGTAGTAGTAGTAGTAGTAGGATTTGTTTAGGGTCTATTTAGGGTTGGGTTATGGGTTATTTAGGGATACAACATGTACATACAAATAGCTATAATTACGTGATTATTTATAGTCTACTTTGGGATGAAAGCTGTGTATAAAACAACCACACATATGTTATATATATATATATTTAACATATGTATATATATGTCTGTATATCTATAAGTAAATATGCATGTGTATCTATATATAAAATCGTTGTCAAAAGCCCGCGGGGGGGGGAGGCTTTAAAATAAAACGGCGGGAGGGGGCGCGGGGGAGGGCGCCAGCGCCCTCCCCCGCCACGCGTCACATGAGTGGTGTCCACAACGATTACTCTATTTTCTTATTCGAGCCTGAGAGCGTATATAACTGTGCTCTAACTCAATACTCATTTGCCAGTACCCACGTTAGAGATGCAAGAGTAAAAGCAAAAAACACGGAAGCACAGCAAGCATTGTGGAGTGGTTGAGGGTTGCAACGCTTGCTTGGTGTTGTCGGTTGGTACATACCGAAAACAATAGCAGCACGCTCAGCAGCCCCAACCTGGAGAAGCTTCGGCCCTGCCTCAGCCCGTCCATGTCGATGGGGTTACCTTGCGAACTGGTTGGCGGGCCGTATCATCCACCTTTGTGGCATTGTCGCGGGCAACAACAAAAACAGAACAGCATAGGTGGGCCGTATCATCCACCTTTGTGGCGTTGTCACAGCACGGAAGCACAGCAAGCATGCTGGGTGGTTGAGGGTTGAACGCTTGCTTGGTTAGTTTGTCGGTTGGTACATACCGCAAACAATAGCAGCACGCTCAGCAGCCCCAACCTGGAGAAGCTTTGGCCCTGCCTCAGCCCGTCCATGTCGATGGGGTTACCTTGCGAACTGGTTGGCGGGCCCTATCATCCACCATTGTGGCATTGTCGCGGGCAACAACAAAAACAGAACAGCATAGGTGGGCCGTATCATCCACCTTTGTGGCGTTGTCACAGCACGGAACACAGCAAGCATGCTGGGCGGTTGAGAGTTGAACGCTTGCTTGGTTGGTTTGTCGGTTGGTACATACCGCAAACAATAGCCGCACGCTCAGCAGCCCCAGCGCCTCCCCCCGCAAAGCGTCACATGAGTGGTGTCCACAAGATTACTCTATATCTCTCTTGAGCCTTGAGAGCGTATATAAATGTGCTCAATACTCATGCAGTACCCACGTAGGATGCAAGTTAAAGCAACAACAAGGGCGCAGCGCCTCCCCCCGCAAAGCGTCACATGGTCATGATCGATTCATTCGCAATGTAGGTGGGCCTTATCATTGCAATAATAGTTTTGTTTGCTTGCAATAATAACTATTTTTGACTGCATGTGCAAAGAGAAAGAGAATAGTACAAGAGAAGAAGAGCTGTAGGAGCCATAGAAGCCAAAAGCCACAGGAGCCGAAGGAGCCATAGGAGCCGAAGAAGCCAGAGGAGCCGGAGGAGCAAGACAAGAAGCCAGAAGCCAAAAAGCCACCAGGAGCCACCGGGGACACAGGAGCCGAAGGAGCCACAGAAGCCAGGAGCCGAAGGAGCCAGGAGCCGAAGGAGCCACAGAAAGCAAAAAGCCAGAAGCCAAAAAGCCAAGAAGCCACGAAGCCACCAGGAGCCACCAGGAGCCACCAGGAGCCACCAGGAGCCACCAGGAGCCACAGAAGCCAGGAGCCAAAGGAGCCAGGAGAAAAAAAAAAGTAATAATAATAATAATAAAAATCCCAAATTAAATTACCCTCCTTTCTTTACTTCAATCTGTCTTCCTTCCTTCCTTCCTTCCTTCCTTCCTTCCTTCCTTCCTTCCTTCCTTCCTTCCTTCCTTCCCCCCCTTCCTTCTTTCCTTTACTTACAAACAATAATATTTTTTTTGATCCTAATAATAATTTTCTTTTGATCCTAATAATAATTTTTTTTGATCCTAATAATAATTTTTTTTTGATACCCATCCCATTCCGTTGTGTTGACGGTCACCACTATAACACTCCTTCCGCAGCGGCGCCAGATCGTTGAGAAGGCAATACAATCATTGGACTGGAGGGAAATGTTTACACTAAGCCCTTTGGGAATTAGAACACTGAGAAAAGAGAAGAACAGTGTATAAATCATCCTCAGGATACAGTTTTTCAATATTGCATTTAAAAAAACAGTTTAGAAATCAAAGAACTTAAACACAGAGACCAGTAGCTAACGCAGAGGGAAATTGGATACAGAACACATGACGATGAGAGTAGTCACAATGATAATGATATTCACAATATTAAAGAATAGTCTTCCAGCGGTCTTCTTTTCGCGGAATTGTAAATGTCCGATCCCTTTAAGGCACCCGTTACTCCGAAAATCTTCATTCCTCAAGTCTTTTGACACCTTCCTCTTGAAAAAAACTTGTGGATTTTGCCATAGGCCTGTGCAAATACGGAACGAATTGGCCGTTTTTTCACTGCAGAACGGTGGGCGTCTGCCAAATGGCAACTAGCGTCGACTTGTGACTGGGGTTCCAGGTGAGGCATTCTTGTGCACTTGTTTTTGCGTAACTATATAAATTACATGTGAAGAATTGTGAAGATATACTGTATATATATATACTGTAGCCCCCAAGAAGATAGACATGTACAGTCTCAACAAAATAATGGGAATTACTTTTCCGCATCTTTGGGTTACGATCTATGTATATATATTATATATATATTATATTGTGTGTGTGTGATTATATATGCATACATTTATTAAAAGTAAATTGACAGTTCGACCCTGAAAATCACCCATTTTCAGGTAGTGGAAACTGCAATAGACCCAGACCCAGCCTCTAGCAAGGTCTATGTCTATGTTAATTTACTGCAGGGTATACCCTCTGGTAATTTAACATAGCTATTGAAAATGACCATTTATAGTGGATTTTCCCATTAAAAATGGTGATTTTCCATAGCTATGTTAAATTACCAGAGGGTACATCAAATAAAGATCTAAACATAGCATGATTGGATCCACCGCCTGGAGCTTGGTCAACGGCTCGTGGCGTGCAGCATCCCGCCGAAAACCGGGCCGAAACGCGGGCCGAGCGCACCTCAGCACAATGACGTAATGACAGCAATGCTGCCTTTCTATGGGTGTTGGTGATGGCTATTTTATGGGGATATTATTGAATATAATGGGAATTATATGGATTTATAACATGATGATTTGGGTATGGCCATTTTTAAGAGGGCGAGGCCCTCTGATGAGGATTGGGACTGACCTACCTGTGCAGCAACCACCAAAGATTTGTTTGGAAGAGCTGGACACCTGGAAATTATGATGGGAAGGAATCATCTTTTTGGATCTCCTGAAAAATATGGCATCTTTTTGGAGACTGACCTGGAGACGTCTGGGACCCCTGTGACCTGTGCTTCTGTTAGGCCTGGAAGCAGCATTCTTGGACGAAGACGCTGGCAAGAATGTTCGGATTCACCAGCACCCAATCACCCTGGATCTATGACCGGTTCTTTGTGTGTTAATGTGTGTTTTCAAAACAGAGCTGTCAAAGATGGGAACGGGATGGAACATGTTTTTTTCCGCCGGTGTTTGACCCGACCCTTGTGGTCTAACGTAGTGAATTCAGCAAATGTTGCGACACTTTGATTCGAATTTGCTTCAAATAGCCTAAAATAAGTAGAACATATTCCCAATAGACTCCCCCAGTAATGGTGGATAAACCAGCTGCATCATTCCTAGTTGGTGGTTTCAACCCATCCCAAAAATGCGCTGGTCAATTGGGAAAATGATGAATCTGACTGAAAGCCACAAATCAGCTGATAAAAAAAAAAGAATTCCACATGTTGGACCCGTGATTGTTCCATGTTTGTTGTGTGAAACCCACAGTGATGGTTCTTTTTTTCCTCTTTCAAATCGCCATTACGCGAGCATTTATATCAAGTTATATCAGGTGATATCTCCACTGCCATTTTTGCATAAAAAAGCTGAGGCCCTCTCGCTTTACAAAGCCACGAATACTATAATACTATAGTTACATCCCCCTAATAAATCCAACGGTTGACCAAGTTATGCGCGTCAACTTAGCTCTCTATCAATGGATTGGTTTGAGGCAGAATCTTCACCGGAAACCGGAAAGGCAAACTTGACCATCAAATATAGGGGCTTCCTCAAAAAAATGCTCCCTTGAACCAATCCAAGGAATCGGTTTGGGGGAGTAAATCAGCTATAAATCCCATGGAAATCTCCATTTTTCTTGGTGAAATTGATATTTTCCTACGGTTTCCTATGGGTTTCCTATGAATGAAACGAGTTTCTTTGCCCAAGGCTCGGAAAAGAAAGGGATGGCCTTCGACCGCGAGGGTCACGGTTTTCACGTTTTTACGGCGCACCTGAGGCAAGGTGGATGGAGATCTTCGCAGGAAAACAGGCGTTTTTTTCTGTTTCTACCATACAATGTGAGGCCCCCAAGATAGTTAAGTTGGTGCAAATAACTCCAATTTCACTATGGTTTATGGTACTTATAACTATAGTTACTGGGGCTTATAAACCAACTTATAACTGGGGGGCCTCACATTGTAGGCTAAAGTCAACGCCGGGTTCATAAACCCTGGTTGATTAATTGTGGTTTCCCCAAATAGTGATTTTTATGGCTTCTGAGATGGTACCCCTCCAATTAAACAGCCTAGGGGTTTATTAATACGGGGTTGACATTACTGGGATTATTGGGATGGTAAAGGCACATGTTTTCCTTATTAATGACACTTTTTTTTCAGTAGCCTATGGTAAACTAACAGTCTGCGAACTGAAAGCCATGGCCAATTGAGTGATTTGTCTATTCACAATGATTCTTTTCCGTAGCTACAGGTTATATAGTTTATTGGAGGTCAAGTCGTTTTCAAGCGCATCATTTTTTCAAAACCGACTTAGACACCTCAAAGTCTCAAAACCACATCCTGAAACCCTCTGGGATGAAATGTAGCAATCCACTGAAAGAAGGGCAATTCGGGATGGTTGTCCTAATCCCAACCATCCTGTAGGTCGTGACATCGTGAGGTCGCTATTATCTATCCCGAAGTATGCTACGTCAGGGCCAACCCTGAATCATCTCTTTACCTCAGTTAGCCTTCGAGGATTTCGTCACTCAGTTGATGTCTCAAAAAGAAACCTGGGAAACTTGTGGTGTTTTTGCCATGGTTTCTACCATCAAAGATTGCCGGACTGTCCTGCAGTTTTTTCTTCAATCATCTTGTTTCTTTTCATCTTAATGTGGTAAACCCAATACTACTAAACCCTTCAAATAACCATGAATGGGTGGTATAAACCATCCCCAGTCATGGTAGGTTTATCATTGGCTTTACCACCTTACCGGACCTTACCCAATCCATGATGGTTGTGACATCTTATCCAACCCATCCACAGCCGTCCAAGTTCTGCTTCCCAGCGGCTTTCTGGTCGGCCTCAGTCCTGGCTCTGGTAAGACTCCTATGGGACCCAAAAGGTGAGTGAACCATGGTTCATGGTAGACCTATAGAACTACGATAGCTATGTTAGTGAACATGTTTATCCAATCTCACCAGGGTCTATGGTGATTCTTACTCTGTATTCATGGGGTGAATCTAAACCAACAACCAACAAACAGAACAAAAACTGGGCACTTTTTCTAAAGTAGGAGCCAACAAACCATGGCATTCTCGCTGTCAGCAAACACTGCATTGAGCCAACATGGGAAAAAAAAATTGGATGAATCCAGAGGTCCGACGGGAAACTTCAGCAGAAAAACCCATGGGATTTTTTTTCGGATTCCGGGGGACTCCTATATCAACTACCATTACCATTACCATCCCGGTCACAGACGACAGCCTGAAAAAAAAGGGCTCCACCAGGAAACAAAAAAAAAAAAAAAAAAAAAAAAAAAAAAAAAAAAAAAAAAAAAAAAAAAAAAAAAAAAAAAAAAAAAAAAAACTACCATTAACATTACCTCCCGGTCACAGACGACAGCCTGAAAAAAAAGGGCTCCACCAGGAGGAACAAAAAACCGTTTGGCAGCCAATTGAAGCTGCAAACCCAGCGATTTCTATGGAACCGCACTGGGGAAACCCCTCGACCAACAGTTTGGATCATAAAATGGAGTCCCTTGGAGGTGCCTGAGCTCCTCCAAGATAGCTCGGCTCAATCTGCCCAGACCCAGCAAAAAGCCGTGTTCCTGCGGAAATCTGGCAGTTGTTCGGAGATCTGGTGTTTAAGCCATGCAGGTACCTAAGAAATCTTAAGAAGCTAATATCTCATAAGATCTTTGATAGATCCCTGTCGATCTTTAGGATCTATCTTTAAAAAAATGAGAACATATGGAATACATCACCCAAAGATGGTTTATGGAGATGGTATGATACTGGATGCATCCGTAGAAAGATCGAGGTGTTCATGTCCCAGCCAGCTGAATCTGTCGTGAAAGTCCATGAAGACAATGATCCTAATATGTAGTTGGATGGACAATAACCAAAATATCCATGGTCTGAATGTCAAACCATAAAAGCAGTTTCCGAGACCTTTCTTTTGGTTACCGGAATTCTGTCAAAATTCCTAGCAATCTCACGGTCAAAAAATACCCTCTGGTAATTTATGGTAATTTAACATAGCTGTTGAAAATGGCCATTTGTACTGAATTTTCCCATTAAACATTGTGATGTTCCATAGTTATGTTAGTTTACCAGAGGGTATCAAAAAAAAAGATTGACACCTTGACAACCCTCGAGGCCCGCTGACTGTGGATTGGGGGTCAGACTCAGCACCTTAAGTTCCTTCCCTGGGTATGTCAAGCTGTCCGCCAATTTTCATGCTTGCTTTGAAAAGGCAGCAACAAGTAGTGAAAGGCTAGTGAGTTTAACTGCCAAATAGCCGTTTCAAGTCTAAGATTCTACAATGTGGGGCCCCCCAGTTATAAGTTGGTTTATAAACCCTATTAACTATAGTTATAAGTACCATAAACCATAGTTATTGGAGTTATAAACTAACTTAGCTATCTTGGGGGCCCCACATTCTATCAATGGTCTCTTTTCCTGTCGATTTCTCAATGCAAAACTGGATCAGACGACCCAACTCTGGAGCACCGCACCATTGGTCTGCGAATCAAGAAGTGGCAGTGCACCTCTTCAAAAATCGGGCGGATACGAATGGGGATGCTTCATATCTAACTATGGTTCACGATAGATATATCTAGACTTCTATACTATGGTTTATAAATCTCTATAGTTACTATGGTTTATAAACTCAACTTGAGAGGGGGAACACGAAAGGTAGGTAAGCAATAAGCAAGAAAGGAACCGAAGAAAAAATGAAGGGGAGAGGGTAGGGGAAAAAAATAAAGTGGAGTCTGGTAAAAGCGACGCGGCCATTTTCTTTCCAAAAATATAAAGGGGAGTCTGGTAAAAGCGACTGAAAGGCTTCGGCGATGTGGTTGGGGTTGGTGGTGGTTGTGGTGTTGGTGGTGTTGGTGGTGCTGGTGGTGTTGTTGTTGGTGTTGTTGGTATTGGTGTTGTTGGTGTTGTTGGTGGTGGTAATGTTTTTGGTGTTGTTAGTGTTGTTAGTGTTGTTGGTGTGGTTGGGTTTGTTGGTGGTCTTGGTGTTGTTGGTCGTGTTGTTGGCGTTGGTATTGTTTGTGTTCGTGTTGTTCTTGTTGTTGTTGCTGTTGTTGCTGCTGCTGCTGCTGATGGTGTTGTTGTTGTTGTTGATGTTGTTGTTCTTGTTGTTGTTGTTGTTGTTAATGTTGTTGTTGTTGTTGTTGTCGTTGTCGTTGTCGTTGTCGTTGTTGTTGTTGTTGTTGTTGTTGTTGTTGTTGTTGTTGTTGTTGTTGTTGTGTGTTGTTGTGTGTTGTTGTGTGTTGTTGTGTGTTGTTGTGTGTTGTTGTGTGTTGTTGTGTGTTGTTGTGTGTTGTTGTGTGTTGTTGTGTGTTGTTGTGTGTTGTTGTGTGTTGTTGTGGGTTGTTGTGTGTTGTTGTGTGTTGTTGTGTGTTGTTGTGTGTTGTTGTGTGTTGTTGTGTGTTGTTGTGTGTTGTTGTGTGTTGTTGTGTGTTGTTGTGTGTTGTTGTGTGTTGTTGTGTGTTGTTGTGTGTTGTTGTGTGTTGTGGTGTGTTGTGGTGTGTTGTGGTGTGTTGTTGTGTGTTGTTGTGTGTTGTGTTGTTGTGTGTGTTGTGGTGTGTTGTGGTGTGTTGTTGTGTGTTGTTTGTGTTGTTGTGTGTGTTGTTGTGTGTTGTTGTGTGTTGTTGTGTGTTGTTGTGTGTTGTTGTTGTGTTGTTGTGTTGTTGTGTGTTGCGTGTGTTGTTGTGTGTTGTTGTGTGTTGTGGTGTGTTGTTGGTTGTGTGTTGTTGTGTGTTGTTGTTGTTATTGTTGTCATTGTCGTTGTTGTTGTAGTTGTTGTGGTTGTTGTGGTTGTTGTGGTTGTTGTGGTTGTTGTGGTTGTTGTGGTTGTTGTGGTTGTTGTGGTTATTGTGGTTGTTGTGGTTGTTGTGTGTTGTTGTGTGTTGTTGTGTGTTGTTGTGTGTTGTTGTGTGTTGTTGTGTGTTGTTGTGTGTTGTTGTGTGTTGTTGTGTGTTGTGGTGTGTTGTGGTGTGTTGTGGTGTGTTGTTGTGTGTTGTTGTGTGTTGTTGTTGTGTGTTGTTGTGTGTTGTTGTGTGTTGTTGTGTGTTGTTGTGTGTTGTTGTGTGTTGTTGTGTGTTGTTGGGTGTTGTTGTGTGTTGTTGGGTGTTGTTGTGTGTTGTTGTGTGTTGTTGTGTGTTGTTGTGTGTTGTTGTGTGTTGTTGTGTGTTGTTGTGTGTTGTTGTGTGTTGTTGTGTGTTGTTGTGTGTTGTTGTGTGTTGTTGTGTGTTGTTGTGTGTTGTTGTGTGGTTGTGTGTTGTTGTGTGTTGTTGTGTGTTGTTGTGTGGTGTTGTGTGTTGTTGTGTGTTGTTGTGTTGTTGTGTGTTGTTGTGTGTTGTTGTGTGTTGTTGTGTGTTGTTGTGTGTTGTTGCGTGTTGTTGTGTGTTGTTGCGTGTTGTTGTGTGTTGTTGTGTGTTGTTGTGTGTTGTTGTGTGTTGTTGTGTGTTGTTGTGTGTTGTTGTGTGTTGTTGTGTGTTGTTGTGTGTTGTTGTGTGTTGTTGTGTGTTGTTGTGTGTTGTTGTGTGTTGTTGTGTGTGTGTTGTGGTGTGTTGTGGTGTGTTGTGGTGTGTTGTTTGTGTTGTTGTGTGTGTTGTTGTGTGTTGTTGTGTGTTGTTGTGTGTTGTTGTGTGTTGTTGTGTGTTGTTGTGTGTTGTTGTGTGTTGTTGTGTGTTGTTGTGTGTTGTTGTGTGTTGTTGTGTGTTGTTGTGTGTTGTTGTGTGTTGTTGTGAGTTGTTGCGTGTTGTTGTTTGTTGTTGGTTGTGGTTGTGGTTGTGGTTGTTGTTGTTGTTGTTGTTGTAGCTGTTGCTGTTGTTCTTGCTGTTGTTGTTGTTGGTGGTGGTGGTGGTGGTGGTGGTGATGGTGGTGGTGGTGGTGTTACCCCTGCAGCGTTTTTTCTCGGTTCCGTAGTGCGAGAATCGTCAAATAGGTGGTGTTTTCGCGTGTTTTTGCAACTCGCGGAGCAAAAAAACATCGTAAATACCAATGTTTTTGGCGGGTCGGAAGCCCAAAACCACGGTATTTACGATGTTTTTTGCCTCTGGTAGCAAAAAGCACGGTATTTACAGTGTTTTTTGCCAGCACCTAGCAAAAACACTGGTATTTACGGAGGTTTCACAATGTAACAAAATGTGGTTTCTTGATCCGAAAAGAACAAAAATACTGTAAATTACAATGTTTTGAGTCTGCTCTTAGGGTGCGTGGGAGGCGTGGCGGGGGGAGGGGTACTAAAATGACTAGCAATCTCCTGAATAATCAGGTAACGGGGCTGGCCGCCCTCCCCTTTACTTCGTAAAGTAAAACTCAAGGTAGCCCCTCTGGAGCTACCTTTCGTGATTTATGTGGGTCGAAGCGGTCGAAAATCCTGCCTGAATTCCGACCATTCATACCCGATAAAATTTGTTGTCCCTTATCGCACGCTCAAAAAAATCACGATTCGCCGGACTCTGGATTCTCAGGATGCCCAGTGGGCGGCATTGACATGTTCGGTTATGGCTATTAACCGCTATAAAATGAATGAAAACATACCTCCTACAGTTATGGCCCTTTACAAGTTATAAGTACTTATAACCCCATTTATAGAATGTATAATCCCATTTATAACCAGTTATAGCTGATAAATGTCCATACCTCCTACCAAAATAAACCCATTCATGACTGTTAAGGGCGACAACGGTTGGAACATCTAAGCTTCCCGCTGCCAGTGCCCCTATCACACAGGACGAGCAAACAGATCCATTGCGCCGCCCGTTGGACGACATCCGAAAGTTGAGACACTGGGAGTTCTTCAACTTTGTTATGTGATCAAAATGCGTGGCACAAATTTACATCATTCCCAATCCTGAGGGATTCTTGACCAAGTCAATTAATTGATTGAATCATGGTATCATTGATATATCCTACAAAATTGATCATAATGATTCCCACTCTGAAAGTGGAATCTTGATTCAGGCCTTTGAAAAAAAGAAATCCTTGTCCCCATCGCGATCTCCTCGGGGTATGGCGGTCTTGATACCCAAATCAGGTTTTTAACTTCGGTGGCTATGATGGTACAGTTATGGCCCTTAACATGTTTCAATAGGCTTCTAATGAGATATATATATAATTATAAATACTTAAATATGATATATATATATATATATTATATTATATAATACCTTATTTATAGGAGTTATAGTTCCATTTGCAACTGCGGCCATGACTGTATACGGACCTTTGTTTACCACACTGTCTGGGACAGGAAGCCACGGTGAAGTGCGCCTTGAGATCTGATAGAGCTGCACCCCTTGTTAGGCTGTGTCTTGAATTTCGGAATAGTAACATTTATTCACAATTCAGTGAAACAATCAGTTCATATACATACAATCATATGCACTCATGTGTATATGTATGTATGTATGTATGCATGTATGTATGTATGTATGTATGTATGTATGTATGTATGTATGTATATGCATAGAGAGAGAGACAGAGTAATTATTAATAGACAAACTACTTACACACCACTATGTAAATATATGTCATGGTATGTCTATCTTGATTTGTCTATAGTCTGGTCGACTCGCTCGCTCATGTTGCTTGGTTCACCCAGGTCCCCAGTCATCCATGGGCTGCCAAACAATGTGGTGCCAATCAATCATCCCCCCACCCACCCACCCACCCACCCACTCACTCACTCACTCACTCATTCACTCACTCTGCAAGGGGTCGCACTCTCCGCCTCTTTTGCGTGGCAGCCGTGAGACAATGCGCGCTGCCAAGGGGGGGTCGGATGTACGCCCTGACATCCCTCGGGCTCCGCCTCTTTTGCGTGGCAGGCGTGAGACAATGTGCACTGCCAAGGGTCGGATGTACGCCCTGGCGTCGGGCTCCGCCTCTTTTGCGTGGCAGGCGCGGGACAATGTGCATTGCCAAGGGGTCGGATGTACGCCCTGGCGTCCCTCGGGCTCCGCCTCTTTTGCGTGGCAGGCGTGAGACAATGTGCACTGCCAAGGGGTCGGATGTACGCCTTGGCGTCTTGTAGGCTCCGCATCTTTTGCGTGGCAGGCGTGGGACAATATGCATTGCCAAGGGGTCGGATGTACGCCCTGGCGTCCCTCGGGCTCCGCCTCTTTTGCGTGGCAGGCGTGAGACAATGTGCACTGCCAAGGGGTCGGATGTATGCCCTGCAGTCCCTCGGGCTCCGCCTCTTTTGCGTGGCAGGCGTGAGACAATGTGCCCTGCCAAGGGGTTGGATGTACGCCCTGGCGTCCCTCGGGCTCCGCCTCTTTTGCGTGGCAGGCGTGAGACAATGTGCACTGCCAAGGGGTCCGCCCTGGCGTCCCTCGGGCTCCGCTTTTGCGTGTCAGCCGTGGGACAATGTGCACTGCCAAAGGGTCGGATGTGCGCCCTGGCGTTCCAGAGGGAGAAGTGAACGTTCTTTAGTGAGACTATAAGCACAGTCAGTAAAGTACACTGAACCTTGCCGCCATCTAGCTTTCCCTCTTTCCTGCCCCTCCGCTATTTTTCCATTTTGGTCTTCTTCCTCCCTCCAATCTTTTTTTTCTTTCCTCTCTTGCGTGGCAGCCGTGGGACAATGTGCCCTGCCAAGGGGTCGGATGTACGCCCTGGCGTCTCGGGCTCCGCCTCTTTTGCGTGGCAGCCTTGGGACAATGTGCCAAAAACACCCGCGTTTTACGGTGTTTTGTGCTCTTCCCATTTTTTCCAATTTTTCGACCAACATAGCCCCCAAGATGGGCCAGGATAGCCCCAAGATGGGCCAACATAGCCCCAAGATGGGCCAACATAGCCTCAAGATGGGCCAAGATTGCCCCAAGATGGGCCCACATTGCCCTCAAGATAAGCCAACATAGCCCCAAGATGGGCCAACATAGCCCCAAGATAGGCCACCGACCATCAAAATATCCTGTGTTTTACAGCGTTTTTTTGCTGTGCCCATTTTTCGGATCTTTTGGCTCAACATGGTTCAACATCAACATAGTTGGGCCCCTGGCCGGCTGTCGCGCGTAAGCGCTTAAATCCGGCCAGGGGCCCCCTGGCCGTGGCATAGCCGAAGGCGTTTCTCTCCTCTCCGTAGGAGAAAGGGGCCGCGCCCCCTGCCGGCGACCGCTCGGTCCGGCCAAAAACCCCCGCGTTTTACGGTATTTTGTGCTCTTCCCATTTTTTGCAATTTTTCGGCTCTTGTGGTTTCGGATGGGTCAACATCGGCCAACATAGGCCTCAAGATGGGCCAACATAGGCCTCAAGATGGGCCAACATGGCCCCAAGATGGGCCAACATAGCCCCAAGATGGGCCAACATAGCTCTAAGATGGGCCAAAATAGCCCCAAGATGGGCCCACATTGCCCTCAAGATAGGCCAACATAGCCCCAAGATGGGCCAACATAGCCCCAAGATAGGCCGCCGACCATCAAAGTATCCTGCGTTTTACAGCGTTTTTTTGCTGTGCCCATTTTTCGGATCTTTTGGCTCAACATGGGCCAACATGAGGCAAACATAGGCCAACATAGCCACAAGATGGGCCCACGTTGCCTGCAAGATAGGCCAACATACGCCAACATAGGCCAACATATAGCCACAAGATGGGCCAACATAGTTGGGCCCCCTGGCCGGCTGTCGCGCGTAAGCGCTTAAATCCGGCCAGGGGCCCCCTGGCCGTGGCATTGCCGAAGGCGTTTCTCTCCTCTCCGTAGGAGAGAAGGGCCGCCGCCCCAGCCGCAGACCCACCCGGTAGGGCCAAAAACCCCCGTGTTTTACGGTGTTTTGTGCTCTTGGCATTTTTTCGCATTTTTCGGAGCCTGTGGTTTAAGATGGGTCAACATGGGCCAAGATAGGCCTCGAGAGGGGCCAACATAGGCCTCAAGATGGGCCAACATAGCCCCAAGATGGGCCAACATAGCCCCAAGATGGGCCGAGCAAGTCAATGCCCAAACACCTCCTGAGCAAGCAGTCGGAAGACTAGGGATAATATGGGATAATATAAAATAAAATAAAATAATATAATAAAATATAATCCGCCGACCCCTGCCTTGGCCAAGGCAGGGGCGGCGCCTGGGACCACCGGAGGTGTGGAACCTGCTTTTTCACGGCCATGGCCCTCCCCTCTTCCAAGGTCGTTCCACTAACAATTGCTTGTCTGTGTTTAAGCGGTTTACCAAGCCTCAAAGGCGTCAACGGCTCCGCGGCAGCTCCTCCGCGGGAGCTCTCACGAGCCACTCAGGCCACAGCATTCTGCTTTTCAGAGCGTTTAAGCTTGCCATTTGCCCGGCCTGACACCTTCCCCCGGGCCCCAAACCCTTCAAACCCTTCCGCAGGCCTTTCGAAGGCAACTCTCGCAGCTACACGCCACGGCCATCCTGTTTTTAAGGGCGTTCAAGTTCAAGCCTGCCGTTTGCCGGGCCCCAAACCCTTCAAACCCTTCCGCAGGCCTTTCCAAGGCAACTCTCGCAGCTACACACCACGGCCATCTATTTTTAAGGGCGTTCAAGCCTGCCGTTTGCCGGGCCCCAAACCCTTCAAACCCTCCCGCAGGCCTTTCGAAGGCAACTCTCGCAGCTACACGCCACGGCCATCTGTTTTTAAGGGCGTTCAAGCCTGCCATTTGCCGGGCCCCAAACCCTTCAAACCCTCCCGCAAGCCTTTCGAAGGCAACTCTCGCAGCTACACGCCACGGCCATCTGTTTTTAAGGGCGTTCAAGCCTGCCGTTTGCCGGGCCTTCAAACCCTCCCGCAGGCCTTTCGAAGGCAACTCTCGCAGCTACACGCCACGGCAATCTGTTATTTTGAAGGCGTTCAAGCCTGCCGCTTGCCGGGCCCCAAACCCTTCAAACCCTCCCGCAGGCCTTTCGAAGGCAACTCTCGCAGCTACACGCCACGGCAATCTCTTATTTTGAAGGCGTTCAAGCCTGCCGCTTGCCGGGCCCCAAACCCTTCAAACCCTCCCGCAAGCCTTTCGAAGGCAACTCTCGCAACTGCACGCCGGGCTTCAAACCTTTCCTCAGGCCTTTCCAAGGCAATTCTGAGCCTGCCGTTGCCCGGCTTCAAACGCTCCCGCAGGCTTTTCCAAGGCAACTCTCACAGCTACAAGGAGCTACACGTACAGTAGAAGTAACAAGAGCCATTTGCTTCACCGTTTGTCACGGGCCTTCTGTTCTGGCACGTGCCATTTCGTTTTCTTGCACGGTTTCCCAGCGGGCGTGTCATGCTTGACGTGAATCTCCCGGAACGAGCGGGATGACCACACAACAGTTTCCCAGAGCTTCCAAAAGTCCTTAATTAAGGTAGCTACCTTAATTAAGTGATCTGGAGGTTTGCTAAAAATCATGGTTTTGGAGGCCTTAATTAAGTGATCTGGAATTTTGGCCAGATCACTTAATTAAGGTCTCTGGATCTTTTGCTTTTTCATTGATATTTTTTGATGAAACATTGAAAAAATCATGTTTGCTGTATCTTGATCTCCTTTGAGGAGATCATTGGCTCAAACCAAGTTTTCTGTGCCTTGCATGCCCAGAAGTTTGGCAACCACACAGGTGCTTCTGGCTTGTTTTGTTTTTCTGCAGGCTTGCAAGTTGAAGCTGCACCTTTGTCATCATAAGGGGGAAAAGAGATGTAAGGGATTCAAAAATATGTAAAAGTGATAGCCAAGGAGTATAATATATGGGGGAATATCAGGGGTGTAACAAGTGGTAACCAACAAAGGGGTGGACAGATGTTTTTTTTACTCCACTCATATGTGTGTTGTTCTGTTAACAATCATGTCAACCAACAAACAAACAACCTCAAAGAAATACATGGACAGATGTACTCCTCAGAGGAGTGATGTTTTAATATATTGAAACATGTATTGATATAAACATGTTTTCCCTTTCATTCCTTCCCTCATATTTGTGGTTGTTTCCTTCTATCCAGCAGCCATGCCAGGTGCAGCCCCATGCCACTATGTGCAACATCTCCTCAGAGGAGACGTCTGGATTCCCAATGGGTTCTGGTGGACAGGGTAGGTTGAGTTTGCATGTTTCATGTTGCAGTGTCTCATTTTTTCAGTTGTCTATGTCTCATGTATTAGAATTGGTATCAGAAACAAGTACTTGGTTGGAGGAGGTTGGATTGTGTAGCATTGTTGTTGAACTATGTGGAAACTACGCAGCTCTTTTTGGCTCCAGCCAAGCAGTTTGTCGAATGCCAACACTGATGGCTTTGGGAAAGATGCTTAGGGAAGGATTCGACCCAAGTGCCCCAGCTGAGATCTATAAGAGGAAGAATGCCTTCCTGGAAGATACTGAGGCCAGGTCTGGTTTTTGTTTGAAACAAAGTCTCATGTCTCAAGGTGTTTTTGTACACTCCTCAGTGATGTTTACCTTGTTTGGTCCACATACATTCATTTGTGATCAGAAGCACTCCTCAGAGGAGTCCTGCTCAGTGTTTTTTGCTCACATATACATTCATTTGTGTTTAAAAGCCTCAGAGCTTCCAATTTAATAAACCCTCCTTAGAGGAGGCTTTGAATGCCAGGTACAAGTCGACAAAGAAGATGGCACAGCTCGTGTACCAGCAGAAGTCTCTGATGAGGAGCCTGCAGGAAATGAAGGTGGAGGAAATGCACCTGCTGGAGGAAATGGTACAGGAGGTGAGGGGGGAGGAAATGACACAGGAGGTGAGGGGGGAGGAAATGGTGCAGGAGGTGAGAATGGAGGAGGTGAGGGGGGAGGAAATGGTGCAGGAGGTGAGGGGGGAGAAGGAGATGGAGGAGATGGAGATGGATGAGGTGGAAAAGATGATCCTCAGGATGAAGACAAAGAGGAAGACAAGGAGTTTGACGAGGAGAAGGAAAAGGAGAAGGAAAAGAAGAAGCAACAGAAAATGCTCCAAAAAGAATTGTATAGGAAGCACATGATGGATGAGCAGGAGAGGAGAAAGAAAGAGTTGCTGGAGCAAGTCCTGGCAACACAGGCTGCAGCAAAAGAGGCAAAGCGATATACCCTGCAAGAAGCAGAGCAAATAGATGCAGATTTGCGTGCAGCAGAAGCAGCTGCTGAGGCTGAGGCTGCAGAGGCACTAGCAGCTGCAGAAGCTGCAGAAATGGCTGATGCATCAGGAGATCCAAAAGCTGAGAAAGTCCAACAGCCACTGATGCAGGTGAAAATCGAAGAGGAAGAAATCGAGCAATTGCAGGAGCTGAGCAGCCTGCGGCATTGCATGTTGTGCAATACGCGCAACTACCTGCGCCAAGGATTGTGCGCCAATTTGCTTTGCAAAGGGTTCTATATGTTGGATCCTCACGCCGCTGAGAAGCTGTGCTCCAAGGGCCGATACGAATGGGGTGCCAAGTGGAGTCCAGCAGAGTGGCAAAGGATTCAGCAACCCAAGGTGGAATGCAGGCAGCTATCCCAAGCACTGCAGGATGGCCTGGCTGAGTACAAGGATGAGCTGGCCGAGGCAATGCAAGTGCCAGAAGCCCCCTTGCCAGCTGCAGAAACTCCACTGATCATAGAGGATCTGGAAAGTGGCGACATACAGGAGCACCCATCTGTGCCTCCACAGCCATCTGTGCCACCAGAGCTGCACAATATGGGAGAGGAGTGCCAGCAGGCCATTGCCCAGGCAGCCAACAAAAAGAGAAGCAAGGGTGTCAAACGAAGCCAGTGCCCAACCTCTCCCTGGACCAAAAGGCCTGGATGGACCGAAGGGTCCAGAAGGCAATTCAATCAGCTCCTTGGCGCAGACAGTAGCAGGAGTACAACTGGCAGCAGTGGAGGTCTGGTAAAGGACCTGTGTGTGCTGTGGATCACTGCCCTGCAAAGGGACAGACACGCTGAGCTGATCTTCCAGAAAAAAAGGTCCTTGCTGCTCCTGCTCTTTGAAGTACAAGACCTCCTCAGATGAGGTCTTGTAGCTAATATCTCAATTGGTATCAATCTCCTCAGAGGAGATGATTTGTTTTTGAATGTCATTGGAAAGAATCAAGTCTGATTTGCACAAGCGGCCCAACATTTAGTCAACAAAGACTTGCATCCCCCCATTCACAACAACATCTTCTTCCAACCCTTGTTGCGCTCAGGCCAGACCCTGCTGCAGAGAGCTGTGTGGATCCTCAAACTGTTGACAATTGTGTTGAGTGCAGTAGTGTTTCATATCTTGTTCCAAGTTTTTGTCTTGTGGGATTGACCATCATGGAGCTTCTTTTGCATTGACTTGGGATGTAGTCTGATCATCTAAGAAAGTGGCACTCCTCGGAGGAGTCACTACCCACCCCATTGCATTCAAATATATATATTCAAAATGCAAAGGTATCATTTCCAAATCTATGTGTATGATATGACTAGAGTCAGCACTCCTCAGAGGAGAAATATTATATACTGAACCCTTCCACCAAACATGCAACATCTTTCACATGTCAGCACTTGCGAAGTCAGGTTCAGAGGCAGCACAATGGCTGGGCTACCAATGGCCAGGGACCCCAATCAAATGTGTCATAGTGGAAGTGTTGGATCAGAAGAATTCCAAAACTAAGCCCCAAAAAATTGTTGGTGTTAAAAAATGTTAAAATTTTAACATGTTTCAACTTTTTTTAACTGTTAAAAAAACTTGTTTTCAATTGATTTATATGTATAAACCTAGTTTTTTTAACAGTTCAAACAAGCTAAAAAAAGTTAAAATTTTAACATTTTTTAACACCAATGAATTCAGCAATGCTTTTCTTCCTGTTTCTTGTGATCTTGGTGAATAATATATGTATCTTTGCAAAGCTGGTATTGGTTCAAATACACAATTCATTCTGCTGCCGCCATGGGAAAGTCAACTGCTGTGCCCAAGAAGCCTGTCAAGGAAAAGGTGAAGAGCAAGGCCAAAGCTAAGGCTAAGGCTGCTAGCCAACCTTCAGTGGTTCAGCCTGTGGAGGCTGCCAATGATGTTTCTAGGTCAGAAGTTTTCAAGTTCATCACTGCCCTGAAGTACAAAGCCAAGAACCCAAAGGATCCACAAGCTCAGGGTGCACAGATGGTCTTGGAGGATAGGGGTTGCAAGAAAAAGTAAATCTAAATCTAGATCAGCATGAGCCAATATATACATATATAGCAAAGATGTGATCAATTAGACCTATACATTTTTGGTTGATCTTCATCATGAAATTGTTGAACTCCAACATGCATGAAACTTATTCTGTTTTCATCATCAGTGCCATTGAAACCCTTGCCCTGCAGAAATGCAATTCCATGTCGGCAGATGAGAAGAGGGGCCTTGTGGCCAAGTACATTGCTGGAGGTGGGATCAGGGGCAACCTTCAGCAGATTCTCTCCAGTGTGGAATCCAGCAGCTCCTCTAAGGAGACTTCCTCTGAAGTTATTGAAGGGTATACAGTATACACCCTTCAATAACTTGAGAGGAAGTCATGTCTCTAGGTATAGTTGAAATACATTTTCTGTTTCCACTAAACAATTTTATGGATTATACATAACACTTAGGCCACTCCTTTGAGGAGTGATGCACAGAGTTAGCAGTTTTCTTTGAAGAGATACTGTAGGTAGCCATATATCATATAGACTCATAGACACATATGTATATATATATATACATTTATGTATAATGTTGGATACTGATTAGTGTGGGGATACACTATTGTGTCCACAGACCTCAAAATTATTCTGTAACTCTGGAAATGATCGAGGGGTACACTATTGTGTCCACAGGATTTTGGTGTAAGTTTTTTTTTCATTTTTTGTTTTTTAGTTTTTAAGTGTTTTTGATTTTATTTTAAAATTTAAACATATTTTTTATTTTTATTTTTAATTAAAATAATTTTTAATTTAATTATTTTTTATTTTATTTTAAATTATGTTTTATTTTTATTTTTAATTAATTAATTATAATAATTTTTAATTGAATTATTTTTTATTTTATTTGAAATTATGTTTTATGTTTATTTTTAATTATAACAAAATTAATTTAATTATTTTTATTTTTAATTATATATATTTTTTATTATTTTGTAAAATTGTGTCAGGATACACAATTGTGTCATTGTGTCAGGATACACAATTGTGTCTTGGTCTTTTTTTGTTGTTCAAACATTTTTCATTTTTTTTCATTTTTTTAAAGCTTTTTCCTTTTACTTATTATTTTCCATCATTGAAATTTTCCAGATGCCTTCCACGGAAAATTACATCCAGGTACAAAATAGTGTGGTTTGTTTAGAGGGTACACTATTGTGTCCAGCTGCTTTCCTGAGGTCATGTTTTTTTTTGATTTTTTTCAATCATTTCCTTTACCTTTTCCTTTGCTAGCTAAAGTGTTTTCCTTTCAATTAATTTATTTCTTAGTTTCTTTCATTTGAAATTCTCAGAAATGACCAGTTTCCCAAAATATATGATGCCTTATTAAAACCCAATTAAAAAACATCACACAAACAATTTTTCAAGGGGGTAGTCCATGAGCAACCCTGATACAGAATAGTGTGGTTTGTTTGGAGGGTACACTATTGTGTCCAGCTGCTTTCCTGAGGTCATGATTTTTTTGATTTTTTCAATCATTTCCTTTACCTTTTCCTTTGCTAGCTAAAGTGTTTTCCTTTCAATCAATTTCTTTCTTAGTTTCTTTCATTTGAAATTCTCAGAAATGACCAGTTTCCCAAAATATATGATGCCTTATTAAAACCCAATTAAAAAACATCACACAAACAATTTTTCAAGGGGGTAGTCCGTGAGCAACCATGATACAGAATAGTGTGGTTTGTTTGGAGGGTACACTATTGTGTCCAGCTGCTTTCCTGAGGTCATGATTTTTTGATTTTTTTCAATCATTTCCTTTACCTTTTCCTTTGCTAGCTAAAGTGCTTTCCTTTCAATCAATTTCTTTCTTAGTTTCTTTCATTTGAAATTCTCAGAAATGACCAGTTTCCCAAAATATATGATGCCTTATTAAAACCCAATTAAAAAACATCACTCAAACAATTTTTCAAGGGGGTAGTC
Organism: Cladocopium goreaui; assembly: GCA_947184155.2. Lineage (NCBI taxonomy): Eukaryota > Dinophyceae > Suessiales > Symbiodiniaceae > Cladocopium > Cladocopium goreaui. The sequence goes on from CAMXCT020002571.1 coordinate 70,703, forward strand.
CATGAGCAACCCTGATACAGAATAGTGTGGTTTGTTTGGAGGGTACACTATTGTGTCCAGCTGCTTTCCTGAGGCCATGATTTTTTTGATTTTTTCAATCATTTCCTTTACCTTTTCCTTTGCTAAAGTTTTTTTCTTTTAATTGCTTAATTACTTTCTTAGTTTCTTTCATTTGAAATTCTCAGAAATGCCCAGTTTCCCAAAATATATGATGCCTTATTAAAACCCAATTAAAAAACATCACACAAACAATTTTTCAAGGGGGTAGTCCATGAGCAACCATGGTACAGAATAGTGTGGTTTGTTTGGAGGGTACACTATTGTGTCCAGCTGCTTTCCTGAGGTCATGATTTTTTTGATTTTTTTCAATCATTTCCTTTACCTTTTCCTTTGCTAGCTAAAGTGTTTTCCTTTCAATCAATTTCTTTCTTAGTTTCTTTCATTTGAAATTCTCAGAAATGCCCAGTTTCCCAAAATATATGATGCCTTATTAAAACTCAAAAAAAAAACATCACTCAAACAATTTTTCAAGGGGGTAGTCCATGAGCAACCTTGATACACAATAGTGTGGTTTGTTTGGAGGGTACACTATTGTGTCCAGCTGCTTTCCTGAGGCCATGATTTTTTGATTTTTTCAATCATTTCCTTTACCTTTTCCTTTGCTAAAGTTTTTTTCTTTTAATTGCTTAATTACTTTCTTAGTTTCTTTCATTTGAAATTCTCAGAAATGCCCAGTTTCCCAAAATATATGATGCCTTTTTAAAACTCAATTAAAAAACATCACTCAAACAATTTTTCAAGGGGGTAGTCCATGAGCAACCCTGATACACAATAGTGTGGTTTGTTTGGAGGGTACACTATTGTGTCCAGCTGCTTCCTGAGGTTATGTTTTTTTTTCAACCATTTCCTTTTCCTTTTCCTTTGCTAAAGTTTGTTTCTTTTATGGTATTTCTATGGTATTACTATTGGATTTCTATGGAATTCCTATGAGGTCTCCATGATGTTTCTATGATATTTCTGGAGGATTTCTATGGGATTTCTGAAGGGGTGCTATGGGAGTTCTATGGTATTCTTATGGGATTTCCATTGGATTCCTATGGGATTTTTATGGTATTTCTATTAGATTCCTATGGAATTTCTATTGGATTCCTGTCGGTTTTCCAAGGTATTTCCATGATGTTTCTATGATCTTTCTATGGGATTTCTGTGAGATTCCTATGGGAATTCCATGTTATTTCTGTGATCTTTCTATGGGATTTCTGTGAGATTCCTATGGGATTTCCATGTTATTTCTATGATCTTTCTGTGAGATTTCTGTGAGATTCTTATGGGATTTCCATGTTATTTCTATGATCTTTCTATGGGATTTCTGTGAGATTCCTATGGGATTTCCATGGTATTTCTATGATCTTTCTATGGGATTTCTGTGAGATTCCTATGGGGTTTCCATGTTATTTCTATGATCTTTCTATGGGATTTCTGTGAGATTCTTATGGGATTTCCATGTTATTTCTATGATCTTTCTATGGGATTTCTGTGAGATTCCTATGGGATTTCCATGTTATTTCTATGAGAGATTCCTATGGGATTTCCATGTTATTTCTATGATCTTTCTATGGGAGTTCTGTGAGATTCTTATGGGATTTCCATGTTATTTCTATGATCTTTCTATGGGATTTCTGTGAGATTCCTATGGGATTTCCATGGTATTTCTATGATCTTTCTATGGGATTTCTGTGAGATTCCTATGGGATTTCCATGTTATTTCTATGATCTTTCTATGGGATTTCTGTGAGATTCCTATGGGATTCCCATGTTATTTCTATGATCTTTCTATGGGATTTCTGTGAGATTCCTATGGGATTTCCATGTTATTTCTATGATCTTTCTATGGGATTTCTGTGAGATTCCTATGGGATTTCCATGTTATTTCTATGATCTTTCTATGGGATTTCTGTGAGATTCCTATGGGATTTTCATGTTATTTCTATGATCTTTCTATGGGATTTCTGTGAGATTCCTATGGGATTTCCATGTTATTTCTATGATCTTTCTATGGGATTTCTGTGAGATTCCTATGGGATTTCCATGTTATTTCTATGATCTTTCTATGGGATTTTTGTGAGATTCTTATGGGATTTCCATGTTATTTCTATGATCTTTCTATGGGATTTCTGTGAGATTCCTATGGGATTTCCATGTTATTTCTATGATCTTTCTATGGTATTTCTGTGAGATTCCTATGGGATTTCCATGTTATTTCTATGATCTTTCTATGGGATTTCTGTGAGATTCTTATGGGATTTCCATGTTATTTCTATGATCTTTCTATGGGATTATGGGATTTCCATGTTATTTCTATGATCTTTCTATGGGATTTCTGTGAGATTCCTATGGGATTTCCATGTTATTTCTATGATCTTTCTATGGGGTTTCTGTGAGATTCCTATGGGATTTCCAGGTTATCTCTATGATCTTTCTATGGGATTTCTGTGAGATTCTTATGGATTTCCATGTTATTTCTATATCTTTCTATGGGATTTCTGTGAGATTCCTATGGGATTTCCATGTTATTTCGTTATTTCTATGATCTTTCTATGGGATTTCTGTGAGATTCCTATGGGATTTCCATGTTATTTCAGTTATTTCTATGATCTTTCTATGGGATTTCTGTGATCTATGGGATTTCCATGTTATTTCAGTTATTTCTATGATCTTTCTATGGGATTTCTGTGAGATTCCTATGGGATTTCCATGTTATTTCTATGGTCTTTCTATGGGATTTCTGTGAGATTCCTATGGGATTTCCATGTTATTTCTATGATCTTTCTATGGGATTTCTGTGAGATTCTTATGGTATTTCCATGTTATTTCTATGATCTTTCTATGGGATTTCTGTGAGATTCTTATGGGATTTCCATGTTATTTCTATGATCTTTCTGTGAGATTCTTATGGTGTTTCCATGTTATTTCTATGATCTTTCTATGGGATTTCTGTGAGATTCCTATGGGATTTCCATGTTATTTCAGTTATTTCTATGATCTTTCTATGGGATTTCTGTGAGATTCTTATGGGATTTCCATGTTATTTCAGTTGTTTCTATGATCTTTCTATGGGATTTCTGTGAGATTCCTATGGGATTTCCATGATATTTCTATGATCTTTCTATGGGATTTCTATTAAAATTCTTTGGGACTACTATTAGATTTCTATGGAATGTCGATTGAAAGTAAATTGGCAGTAAATTGAAATCAATTGAAAGTAAATTCAAAGTAATTTGAAATCAACTCAAAGTAAATTGAAAGTAAATTGAAATCAATTGAAAGTAAATTGAAATCAATTGAAAGTAACTTCAAATCAATTGAATGATCGAGATCCACAATAGTCTGGTTTGTTTGAGGGTGCACTATTGTGTCCAGCTGCTTCCTGAGGTGATTTTTTTTCAACCATTTCCTGTTCCTTTTCCTTTGCTAAAGTTTGTTTCCTTTTACTTAGCTTCATTTTTCTTGGAATCAAAACCAAAGGCTTTCCAAAGGATTAGTTTCAGCCAAGCAAAAAAAACATGAATTATCATGATACACAATGGTCTGGTTTGTTTGAGGGTACACTATTGTGTCCAGCTGCTTCCTGAGGTGATTGTTTTTTTTCAACCATTTCCTTTTCCTTTTCCTTTGCTAAAGTTTGTTTCCCTTTGCTTAGCTTCGTTTTTCTTGGAATCAAAACCAAAGGCTTTCCAAAGGATTAGTTTCAGCCAAGCAAAAAAACATGAATGATCATGATACACAATAGTATGGTTTGTTTGAGGGTACACTATTGTGTCCAGCTGCTTCCTGAGGTTATGTTTTTTTTCAACCATTTCCTTTTCCTTTTCCTTTGCTAAAGTTTGTTTCCTTTTACTTAGCTTCATTTTTCTTGGAATCAAAACCAAAGGCTTTCCAAAGGATTAGTTTTAGCCAACCAAAAAAAAACATGAATGATCATGATACACAATAGTATGGTTTGTTTGAGGGTACACTATTGTGTCCAGCTGCTTCCTGAGGTGATTTTGTTTTTTAACATTCCCTTTACATTTTCCTTTGCTAAAGTTTGTTTCCTTTTACTTAGCTTCATTTTTCTTGGAATCAAAACCAAAGGCTTTCTAAAGGATTAGTTTCAGCCAAGCAAAAAAAAAAACATGAATGATCATGATACACAATAGTATGGTTTGTTTGAGGGTACACTATTGTGTCCAGCTGCTTCCTGAGGTGATTTTGTTTTTTAACATTTCCTTTACATTTTCCTTTGCTAAAGTTTTTTTATTTTCTCAATTAATTAGTTTCTTTTATTTAGAATTCTCAGAAATGCACAATTTCACAAAATATATGATGCCTTATTAAAACCCAATTAAAAAACATGACTCAAACAATTTTTCAAGGGGGTAGTCCATGAGCAACCCTGATACACAATAGTGTGGTTTGTTTGGGGGTACACTATTGTGTCCAGCTGCTTCCTGAGGTGATTGTTTTTTTTTCAACCATTTCCTTTTCTTTTTCCTTTGCTAAAGTTTGTTTCCTTTTACTTAGCTTCATTTTCTTGGATTCAAAACCAAAGGCTTTCCAAAGGATTAGTTTCAGCCAAGCAAAAAAAAAACATGAATGATCATGATACACAATAGTATGGTTTGTTTGAGGGTACACTATTGTGTCCAGCTGCTTCCTGAGGTGATTGTTCTTTTTTCTTTTACTTGAAAGTAAATTGAAACCAATTGCAAGTAAATTGAAATCAATTGAAAGTAACTTGAAATGAATATGATCATGATACACAATAGTATGGTTTGTTTGAGGGTACACTATTGTGTCCAGCTGCTTCCTGAGGTGATTTTGTTTTTTTTTACATTCCCTTTACATTTTCCTTTGCTAAACTTTGTTTCTTTTATTTTCTCAATTAGTTTCTTTTATTTAGAATTCTCAGAAATGCTCAATTTCCCAAAATATATGATGCTTTATTAAAACCCAATTAAAAAACATCACTCAAACAATTTTTCAAGGGGGTAGTCCATGAGCAACCCTGATACACAATAGTATGGTTTGTTTGAGGGTACACTATTGTGTCCAGCTGCTTCCTGAGGTTATGTTTTTTTCTTTTACTTGAAAGTAAATTGAAATCAATTGCAAGTAAATTGAAATCAATTGAAAGTAACTTGAAATGAATTGAAAGTAACTTGAATTCAATTGAAAGTAAATTGAAATCAATTGAAAGTAAATTGAAATCAAATAAAAAATTGAAATCAATGGAAAGTAACTTCAAATCAATTGAAAGTAAATTGAAATCAATTGAAAGTAAATTGAAATCAATTCAAAATAAATTGAAATCAATTGAAAGTAAATTGAAATCAATTGAAAGTAAATTCAAATCAATTGAAAGTAAATTCAAATCAATTGAAAGTAAATTGAAATCAATTGAAAGTAAATTGAAAGCAATTTAAAATAAATTCAAATCAATTGAAAGTAAATTGAAATCAATTCAAAATAAACTGAAATCAATTGAAAGTAAATTGAAATCAATTTAAATCTATCATTTTTTTGATTTTACACTATTCTGTGCCCGGTACCTTGTTTTTTCCACACTATTCTGTAACCCAAATTTGTTTAGGGGGGGCCTCCCCACACTAATCAGTAACCTACATTATATATATTATATATATACATTACTTTTTAATATATACACACATATGGATATATACATATATGCATATAGTCTTGCACCATCAAGATATATACATAAACCACATCCAGCATTTAAAACGGCATGCATTTTGCATTTTCAGCTCAGGTCTGCTCCTGAGATCTTGATGCACAATGGGTGGAGCTGGACAGATCTAGAGCCTGCTGACAAGACCAAAATCTTTGAAGATTTGCTCAAAGACTGCTATGAAATGGTGGGGATCACCACCCAGCAGGATCCACCACTCAAGAAGGAACATGCTACCAACCCTTTGCTGAGCAAGTACTACTACATTCACCGACCAGAGCAAGCCACTACCAAGGAAGCAGAGCTCTAGACATCTGAGGTCAGGGTTGACACAGGTGACATTCAGGTCAGCAAGATGAACCTGGCTTTGGGTGACAAAGGTCCAGACATCAAGATTGAACCATTTGCTGAGTGCCAGAGCTCATTCAAAGTGGTGGACAGTGCCAAGACCAAGGTGGCCAAAAAATATGAGGCTATCATCACTCTCTTCAGGGATCTCAAGGCTATGCACCAGAAGCCTGGCAAGGACATGATTTGCGTAATGACCTTGCTGCTTCCAAGTTGGAAATTTCCAGTGACATGGACCAGGCAAAGGCCAAGGCCCTGTGTCAGAAGTTGACAGACTGGAAGGAAAAAGGAAGTCAGCACCTAGATGGGCTGAAAGCTTTGAAAAGGAGAATCCAGGCTCTCCTTGAAGGCTAAACTCCTCTGAGGAGAAATCCTTCTCTAAACTCTGACTATGTGTTTTAGCAATGCTCCCACACATATATACATGGAGCTATACATATACAGATATATAGGATATAGGGTGCAGAGAAGGATGTAGCGGTTTTTGCACTTTGAAGTGAGGATACAGAGCTGGTGAGCACAAGGTGAAAAAAAGTTGCCTGTCATTGCCTGTTTTCTTGTTTTTCCTGGAAAGATCAATCATCAGCCAATTTCTTTTTGGTTTCTGACTGGACACTCCTAACAGAAGCTGGATTCTTTCCATGCACCCAGGTAACCCATTCCTGTCTTCCTGGAGAAGCAGCAACTTTTCACAGAAGTTAGAGGAGATTGGAAATGTACAAAAACACATTCAACCTCAGTGGATGGCCTGGCACAGACAACATTTGCTATAGGTGCTATGCCACCAAAGATAACAGCAGGGATTGCACCACTTAGTTTGGAGGAGCCATGCAGAGAAAAACGACCATGGATCATTTTGTTGATTGCATAACAGAAGGAAAGCAAATATCTGCATTATTTTGTGCCAGGCGTCCAGATAGATTGCTTTGTTATTGATTGGCTGCATGCTTGTGACCTGGGAGTTGCCCAAGATTTTCTAGGGAATTTGATTTATTTCCTCCTTGATAGATTTCCTGGAGCCAGCAAAGACAAGAGGTTGAGTTCTGTTTTTAGATCCATGCAATCTTTCTACAGAAGAAGTTCAGTGGACAACAGGCTTGATACTTTGACTATGGGAATGCCCAGGAATACTGGCAAAAACAAGCAAAGTCTCAGCTCCCAAGCTTAGAGCATCTGCTGGAGAAACCAAGCCTCTCATACCATGGAGCTTGGAAATTGCAGAGGCATTGCTGGACAAGCTCAGCACATTTGAAAACACCATTTTCCATGATTGAATGCAGCACGCTGTCCAGAGACCTTTGGAACCCACAAGAATTAGCTACAGCAGGGCAAAGATTCCTGCTACTTTATGTCTCCCTCTCTGAGAGCGATCCTGAAGGGATGTTTTGGAGATTGAAGCACAAGCACCACCTCTTCCATGTGAATTTGATGAGCGCTGCCCTTCTCAGAATTGGACATCTGAAGATATGGGAGAACCTTGTTTGCCATTGATTGTTTTCTTCTTTTTTTCCCCTTGATTGATTTTAATTAGGTTTGATGCCACAGATCAATCACATCTGAGGAAATTACAATTGCTTCAACTTCCAGAAATACAATGTACAAATTCATGTCTCAAGACGAACTTCCAGAGTGGCCTGTTGCATGAAGAGGAAAAAAGGAATTCTTGTGAAGAAGGCACTAGCACACATTTGGTTTTTGTTCCTATCTTTGCCCATGACCTGAGACCTCATGCACAGGTGCTTGCTACATCTTGATTTGTTCAAGGATATGAAGATAAAATTTCCTGAGAGAAAGATTTCTACAAAGAGATGAGGAAAGAAAACCTCCTCAGAGGATAGTTTCTGTAAAGAAAAAACAAAATCTCCTATGAGGAGATTATTGCCTACTTTTTTGCAAAAAGTAAAACTTTCTAAAGGACAGCAGAGAAAAAACATATGACAATTTTGACACAAACTTAGCCATTATACCACAAAAACAGCACCAAAGCCAGATCACTTAATTAAGGTCTCCAGAAGTTCCTCCAAAAGTCCTTAATTAAGAAAATCCTGGAGACCTTAATTAAGGTATCTCCTTAATTAAGGACTTTTGGAGGCTCTGGGTTGACACACCGGGCACGAGTGGGCACGGCGCCGCGTCTCTCTGCTGACACGGCCGTCCTTCACATTAAATTGGTTGCCGCACACGGTTCTATGGTCTATTCGCCCCGTTTTGGTGTTACTCAAAATCTCCCCGTTGCAAAATGGGCACACATAAACGTAAGCTTTTGCCACCCTACTGACAAGGCCGTCCTTCACATGAAATTGGTTGCCGCACACGGTTCTATGGTCTATTTGCCCCGTTTTGGTGTTACTCAAAATCTCTCCGATGCAAAATGGGCACACGTACACGTAGGCTTTTGCCACCCTGCTGACAAGGCCGTCCTTCACAGGAAATCGGTTCCCGCATCTGCGGCGATGATTTACTCGACCTGTACGCACGGTGCTAGTCACAGATTCACTACAATGCGGACAAATGTATTCGCATAAATTTCTCTTCTGCGTTGCTTTTCCTTCCTTTGCTGGCACCGTCGCCTTCTCGCTGAGCTTGGCGCCTTCCTTCTCTTTAGCCTGCAAGTCTGTCTGCCCTTCTCGGGCCTTGTCTGTTCCGTCTTTGCGTTGCTTTGCTCTCTGCTCTGCTTCCTGTGTTTCGGCGATGTCCACCTCTCTTTTCCGTTTTTGTGCTGCGGTAGCAGCCTGGACATCCGCGATGGACATTTCTGTTCCGTCGTCTTGTCTGCGTTCTGTTGCCTTCGGCTCTGCTTCCTTCGTTTGCCCGCCTTCCTGTTCTCTATTCCGTTTTCTTTCCGCGATGGCAGCCCAGACATCCGCGATGGCACGTGCATTTTTCTCTTTCGCTGCCCTCACCGGTACTTTCGCCTGCGTTGCAGCTACCCGTTGTACGGCTTTGCTGATGCTCCCCCGGGGAATGGGGCATTTCCAGCAGTTGCTGCAGACTTGGTCACCATTACAAGAACCATGCTGCGCCAGCCATGCTTCAAAAGCGCACGCTGCTTGCTGTACCTTGCATACGCTGCATCTCCACCAGCCCCAGGCTTTACGCGAACAATCCAAACACACTCTACCACCATTGCGTGCCCGCTGCCACGCCGTTTACTTTCTCTTCGGTATCTACAAAGAGGGTTCCTGAAAGAATTTATGGCGGTCCATGCGCCATTCAACAAATCACAGATTGAAGGGCAAAACTGATCCGTGCTCTGACCTTTCCATTTAGTGGCCCTCATGAAGGATGACCTGCTTGATATTTTACTGACCTATGAATGCCCCTTTACTGGCGCCAAGCGGGTTGCTGGACTTGGCGCTGTTAAACAGGAACTTGGCCAAGGCAGGGGCGGCGCCTGGGACCACCGGAGGTGTGGAACCTGCTTTTTCACGGCCATGGCCCTCCCCTCTTCCAAGGTCGTTCCACTAACAATTGCTTGTCTGTGTTTAAGCGGTTTACCAAGCCTCAAAGGCGTCAACCGCTCCGCGGCAGCTCCTCCGCGGGAGCTCTCACGAGCCACTCAGGCCACAGCATTCTGCTTTTCAGAGCGTTTAAGCTTGCCATTTGCCCGGCCTGACACCTTCCCCCGGGCCCCAAACCCTTCAAACCCTTCCGCAGGCCTTTCGAAGGCAACTCTCGCAGCTACACGCCACGGCCATCCTGTTTTTAAGGGCGTTCAAGTTCAAGCCTGCCGTTTGCCGGGCCCCAAACCCTTCAAACCCTTCCGCAGGCCTTTCCAAGGCAACTCTCGCAGCTACACACCACGGCCATCTATTTTTAAGGGCGTTCAAGCCTGCCGTTTGCCGGGCCCCAAACCCTTCAAACCCTCCCGCAGGCCTTTCGAAGGCAACTCTCGCAGCTACACGCCACGGCCATCTGTTTTTAAGGGCGTTCAAGCCTGCCATTTGCCGGGCCCCAAACCCTTCAAACCCTCCCGCAAGCCTTTCGAAGGCAACTCTCGCAGCTACACGCCACGGCCATCTGTTTTTAAGGGCGTTCAAGCCTGCCGTTTGCCGGGCCTTCAAACCCTCCCGCAGGCCTTTCGAAGGCAACTCTCGCAGCTACACGCCACGGCAATCTGTTATTTTGAAGGCGTTCAAGCCTGCCGCTTGCCGGGCCCCAAACCCTTCAAACCCTCCCGCAGGCCTTTCGAAGGCAACTCTCGCAGCTACACGCCACGGCAATCTCTTATTTTGAAGGCGTTCAAGCCTGCCGCTTGCCGGGCCCCAAACCCTTCAAACCCTCCCGCAAGCCTTTCGAAGGCAACTCTCGCAACTGCACGCCGGGCTTCAAACCTTTCCTCAGGCCTTTCCAAGGCAATTCTGAGCCTGCCGTTGCCCGGCTTCAAACGCTCCCGCAGGCTTTTCCAAGGCAACTCTCACAGCTACAAGGAGCTACACGTACAGTAGAAGTAACAAGAGCCATTTGCTTCACCGTTTGTCACGGGCCTTCTGTTCTGGCACGTGCCATTTCGTTTTCTTGCACGGTTTCCCAGCGGGCGTGTCATGCTTGACGTGAATCTCCCGGAACGAGCGGGATGACCACACAACAGTTTCCCAGAGCTTCCAAAAGTCCTTAATTAAGGTAGCTACCTTAATTAAGTGATCTGGAGGTTTGCTAAAAATCATGGTTTTGGAGGCCTTAATTAAGTGATCTGGAATTTTGGCCAGATCACTTAATTAAGGTCTCTGGATCTTTTGCTTTTTCATTGATATTTTTTGATGAAACATTGAAAAAATCATGTTTGCTGTATCTTGATCTCCTTTGAGGAGATCATTGGCTCAAACCAAGTTTTCTGTGCCTTGCATGCACACAAGTTTGGCAACCACACAGGTGCTTCTGGCTTGTTTTGTTTTTCTGCAGGCTTGCAAGTTGAAGCTGCACCTTTGTCATCATAAGGGGGAAAAGAGATGTAAGGGGTTCAAAAATATGTAAAAGTGATAGCCAAGGAGTATAATATATGGGGGAATATCAGGGGTGTAACAAGTGGTAACCAACAAAGGGGTGGACAGATGTTTTTTTTTACTCCACTCATATGTGTGTTGTTCTGTTAACAATCATGTCAACCAACAAACAAACAACCTCAAAGAAATATATGGACAGATGTACTCCTCAGAGGAGTGATGTTTTAATATATTGAAACATGTATTGATATAAACATGTTTTCCCTTTCATTCCTTCCCTCATATTTGTGGTTGTTTCCTTCTATCCAGCAGCCATGCCAGGTGCAGCCCCATGCCACTATGTGCAACATCTCCTCAGAGGAGACGTCTGGATTCCCAATGGGTTCTGGTGGACAGGGTAGGTTGAGTTTGCATGTTTCATGTTGCAGTGTCTCATTTTTTCAGTTGTCTATGTCTCATGTATTAGAATTGAAGGTATCAGAAACAAGTACTTGGTTGGAAGAGGTTGGATTGTGTAGCATTCTTGTTGAACTATGTGGAAACTGTGCAGCTCTTTCTGGCTCCAGCCAAGCAGGTGTTAAATGCCAACACTGATGGCTTTGGGAAAGATGCTTAGGGAAGGATTCGACCCATGCCTTCGTGGAAGAGACTGAGGCCAGGTCTGGTTTTTGTTTGAAACAAAGTCTCATGTCTCAAGGTGTTTTTGTACACTCCTCAGTGATGTTTACCTTGTTTGGCCCACATACATTCATTTGTGATCAGAAGCACTCCTCAGAGGAGTCCTGCTCAGTGTTTTTTGCTCACATATACATTCATTTGTGTTTAAAAGCCTCAGAGCTTCCAATTTAATAAACCCTCCTTAGAGGAGGCTTTGAATGCCAGGTACAAGTCGACAAAGAAGATGGCACAGCTCGTGTACCAGCAGAAGTCTCTGATGAGGAGCCTGCAGGAAATGAAGGTGGAGGAAATGCACCTGCTGGAGGAAATGGTACAGGAGGTGAGGGGGGAGGAAATGACACAGGAGGTGAGGGGGGAGGAAATGGTGCAGGAGGTGAGAATGGAGGAGGTGAGGGGGGAGGAAATGGTGCAGGAGGTGAGGGGGGAGAAGGAGATGGAGGAGATGGAGATGGATGAGGTGGAAAAGATGATCCTCAGGATGAAGACAAAGAGGAAGACAAGGAGTTTGACGAGGAGAAGGAAAAGGAGAAGGAAAAGAAGAAGCAACAGAAAATGCTCCAAAAAGAATTGTATAGGAAGCACATGATGGATGAGCAGGAGAGGAGAAAGAAAGAGTTGCTGGAGCAAGTCCTGGCAACACAGGCTGCAGCAAAAGAGGCAAAGCGATATACCCTGCAAGAAGCAGAGCAAATAGATGCAGATTTGCGTGCAGCAGAAGCAGCTGCTGAGGCTGAGGCTGCAGAGGCACTAGCAGCTGCAGAAGCTGCAGAAATGGCTGATGCATCAGGAGATCCAAAAGCTGAGAAAGTCCAACAGCCACTGATGCAGGTGAAAATCGAAGAGGAAGAAATCGAGCAATCGCAGGAGCTGAGCAGCCTGCGGCATTGCATGTTGTGCAATACGCGCAACTACCTGCGCCAAGGATTGTGCGCCAATTTGCTTTGCAAAGGGTTCTATATGTTGGATCCTCACGCCGCTGAGAAGCTGTGCTCCAAGGGCCGATACGAATGGGGTGCCAAGTGGAGTCCAGCAGAGTGGCAAAGGATTCAGCAACCCAAGGTGGAATGCAGGCAGCTATCCCAAGCACTGCAGGATGGCCTGGCTGAGTACAAGGATGAGCTGGCCGAGGCAATGCAAGTGCCAGAAGCCCCCTTGCCAGCTGCAGAAACTCCACTGATCATAGAGGATCTGGAAAGTGGCGACATACAGGAGCACCCATCTGTGCCTCCACAGCCATCTGTGCCACCAGAGCTGCACAATATGGGAGAGGAGTGCCAGCAGGCCATTGCCCAGGCAGCCAACAAAAAGAGAAGCAAGGGTGTCAAACGAAGCCAGTGCCCAACCTCTCCCTGGACCAAAAGGCCTGGATGGACCGAAGGGTCCAGAAGGCAATTCAATCAGCTCCTTGGCGCAGACAGTAGCAGGAGTACAACTGGCAGCAGTGGAGGTCTGGTAAAGGACCTGTGTGTGCTGTGGATCACTGCCCTGCAAAGGGACAGACACGCTGAGCTGATCTTCCAGAAAAAAAGGTCCTTGCTGCTCCTGCTCTTTGAAGTACAAGACCTCCTCAGATGAGGTCTTGTAGCTAATATCTCAATTGGTATCAATCTCCTCAGAGGAGATGATTTGTTTTTGAATGTCATTGGAAAGAATCAAGTCTGATTTGCACAAGCGGCCCAACATTTAGTCAACAAAGACTTGCATCCCCCCATTCACAACAACATCTTCTTCCAACCCTTGTTGCGCTCAGGCCAGACCCTGCTGCAGAGAGCTGTGTGGATCCTCAAACTGTTGACAATTGTGTTGAGTGCAGTAGTGTTTCATATCTTGTTCCAAGTTTTTGTCTTGTGGGATTGACCATCATGGACCTTCTTTTGCATTGACTTGGGATGTAGTCTGATCATCTAAGAAAGTGGCACTCCTCAGAGGAGTCACTACCCACCCCATTGCATTCAAATATATATATATATTCAAAATGCAAAGGTATCATTTCCAAATCTATGTGTATGATATGACTAGAGTCAGCACTCCTCAGAGGAGAAATATTATATACTGAACCCTTCCACCAAACATGCAACATCTTTCACATGTCAGCACTTGCGAAGTCAGGTTCAGAGGCAGCACAATGGCTGGGCTACCAATGGCCAGGGACCCCAATCAAATGTGTCATAGTGGAAGTGTTGGATCAGAAGAATTCCAAAACTAAGCCCCAAAAAATTGTTGGTGTTAAAAAATGTTAAAATTTTAACATTTTTCAACTTTTTTAACTGTTAAAAAAACTTGTTTTCAATTGATTTATATGTATAAACCTAGTTTTTTTAACAGTTCAAACAAGCTAAAAAAAGTTAAAATTTTAACATTTTTTAACACCAATGAATTCAGCAATGCTTTTCTTCCTGTTTCTTGTGATCTTGGTGAATAATATATGTATCTTTGCAAAGCTGGTATTGGTTCAAATACACAATTCATTCTGCTGCCGCCATGGGAAAGTCAACTGCTGTGCCCAAGAAGCCTGTCAAGGAAAAGGTGAAGAGCAAGGCCAAAGCTAAGGCTAAGGCTGCTAGCCAACCTTCAGTGGTTCAGCCTGTGGAGGCTGCCAATGATGTTTCTAGGTCAGAAGTTTCCAAGTTCATCACTGCCCTGAAGTACAAAGCCAAGAACCCAAAGGATCCACAAGCTCAGGGTGCACAGATGGTCTTGGAGGATAGGGGTTGCAAGAAAAAGTAAATCTAAATCTAGATCAGCATGAGCCAATATATACATATATAGCAAAGATGTGATCAATTAGACCTATACATTTTTGGTTGATCTTCATCATGAAATTGTTGAACTCCAACATGCATGAAACTTATTCTGTTTTCATCATCAGTGCCATTGAAACCCTTGCCCTGCAGAAATGCAATTCCATGTCGGCAGATGAGAAGAGGGGCCTTGTGGCCAAGTACATTGCTGGAGGTGGGATCAGGGGCAACCTTCAGCAGATTCTCTCCAGTGTGGAATCCAGCAGCTCCTCTAAGGAGACTTCCTCTGAAGTTATTGAAGGGTATACAGTATACACCCTTCAATAACTTGAGAGGAAGTCATGTCTCTAGGTATAGTTGAAATACATTTTCTGTTTCCACTAAACAATTTTATGGATTATACATAACACTTAGGCCACTCCTTTGAGGAGTGATGCACAGAGTTAGCAGTTTTCTTTGAAGAGATACTGTAGGTAGCCATATATCATATAGACTCATAGACACATATGTATATATATATATACATGTATGTATAATGTTGGATACTGATTAGTGTGGGGATACACTATTGTGTCCACAGACCTCAAAATTATTCTGTAACTCTGGAAATGATCGAGGGGTACACTATTGTGTCCACAGGATTTTGGTGTAAGTTTTTTTTTCATTTTTTGTTTTTTAGTTTTTAATTGTTTTTGATTTTATTTTAAAATTTAAACATATTTTTTATTTTTATTTTTAATTAAAATAATTTTTAATTTAATTATTTTTTATTTTATTTTAAATTATGTTTTATTTTTATTTTTAATTAATTAACTATAATAATTTTTAATTGAATTATCTTTTATTTTATTTGAAATTATGTTTTATGTTTATTTTTAATTATAAAAGAAAATAATTTAATTATTTTTATTTTTAATTATATATTTTTTTTATTATTTTGTAAAATTGTGTCAGGATACACAATTGTGTCATTGTGTCAGGATACACAATTGTGTCTTGGTCTTTTTTTGTTGTTCAAACATTTTTCATGTTTTTTCATTTTTTTAAAGCTTTTTCCTTTTACTTATTATTTTCCATCATTGAAATTTTCCAGATGCCTTCCACAGAAAATTACATCCAGGTACAAAATAGTGTGGTTTGTTTGGAGGGTACACTATTGTGTCCAGCTGCTTTCCTGAGGTCATGATTTTTTGTTTTTTTTCAATCATTTCCTGTACCTTTTCCTTTGCTAGCTAAAGTGTGTTCCTTTCAATTAATTTATTTCTTAGTTTCTTTCATTTGAAATTCTCAGAAATGACCAATTTCCCAAAATATATGATGCCTTATTAAAACCCAATTAAAAAACATCACTCAAACAATTTTTCAAGGGGGTAGTCCATGAGCAACCCTGATACAGAATAGTGTGGTTTGTTTGGAGGGTACACTATTGTGTCCAGCTGCTTTCCTGAGGTCATGTTTTTTTTTTGATTTTGTCAATCATTTCCTTTACCTTTTCTTTTGCTAGCTAAAGTGTTTTCCTTTCAATTAATTCCTTTCTTAGTTTCTTTCATTTGAAATTCTCAGAAATGATCAGTTTCCCAAAATATATGATGCCTTATTAAAACCCAATTAAAAAACATGACTCAAACAATTTCTCAAGATGGTAGTCCATGAGCAACCCTGATACAGAATAGTGTGGTTTGTTTGGAGGGTACACTATTGTGTCCAGCTGCTTTCCTGAGGTCATGACTTTTTGATTTTTTTCAATCATTTCCTTTACCTTTTCCTTTGCTAGCTAAAGTGTTTTTCCTTTTAATTAATTCCTTTCTTAGTTTCTTTCATTTGAAATTCTCAGAAATGACCAGTTTCCCAAAATATATGATGCCTTATTAAAACCCAATTAAAAAACATCACACAAACAATTTTTCAAGGGGGTAGTCCATGAGCAACCATGGTACAGAATAGTGTGGTTTGTTTGGAGGGTACACTATTGTGTCCAGCTGCTTTCCTGAGGTCATGATTTTTTTTGATTTTTTTCAATCATTTCCTTTACCTTTTCCTTTGCTAGCTAAAGTGTTTTCCTTTCAATCAATTTCTTTCTTAGTTTCTTTCATTTGAAATTCTCAGAAATGCCCAGTTTCCCAAAATATATGATGCCTTATTAAAACTCAAAAAAAAAACATCACTCAAACAATTTTTCAAGGGGGTAGTCCATGAGCAACCTTGATACACAATAGTGTGGTTTGTTTGGAGGGTACACTATTGTGTCCAGCTGCTTTCCTGAGGCCATGATTTTTTGATTTTTTCAATCATTTCCTTTACCTTTTCCTTTGCTAAAGTTTTTTTCTTTTAATTGCTTAATTACTTTCTTAGTTTCTTTCATTTGAAATTCTCAGAAATGCCCAGTTTCCCAAAATATATGATGCCTTTTTAAAACTCAATTAAAAAACATCACTCAAACAATTTTTCAAGGGGGTAGTCCATGAGCAACCCTGATACACAATAGTGTGGTTTGTTTGGAGGGTACACTATTGTGTCCAGCTGCTTCCTGAGGTTATGTTTTTTTTTCAACCATTTCCTTTTCCTTTTCCTTTGCTAAAGTTTGTTTCTTTTATGGTATTTCTATGGTATTACTATTGGATTTCTATGGAATTCCTATGAGGTCTCCATGATGTTTCTATGATATTTCTGGAGGATTTCTATGGGATTTCTGAAGGGGTGCTATGGGAGTTCTATGGTATTCTTATGGGATTTCCATTGGATTCCTATGGGATTTTTATGGTATTTCTATTAGATTCCTATGGAATTTCTATTGGATTCCTGTCGGTTTTCCAAGGTATTTCCATGATGTTTCTATGATCTTTCTATGGGATTTCTGTGAGATTCCTATGGGATTTCCATGTTATTTCTATGATCTTTCTATGGGATTTCTGTGAGATTCCTATGGGATTTCCATGTTATTTCTATGATCTTTCTATGGGATTTCTGTGAGATTCTTATGGGATTTCCATGTTATTTCTATGATCTTTCTATGGGATTTCTGTGAGATTCCTATGGGATTCCCATGTTATTTCTATGATCTTTCTATGGGATTTCTGTGAGATTCCTATGGGATTTCCATGTTATTTCTATGATCTTTCTATGGGATTTCTGTGAGATTTCTATGGGATTTCCATGTTATTTCTATGATCTTTCTATGGGATTTCTGTGAGATTCCTATGGGATTTCCATGTTATTTCTATGATCTTTCTATGGGATTTCTGTGAGATTCCTATGGGATTTCCATGTTATTTCTATGATCTTTCTATGAGATTTCTGTGAGATTCCTATGGGATTTCCATGTTATTTCTATGATCTTTCTATGGGATTTCTGTGAGATTCTTATGGTATTTCCATGTTATTTCTATGATCTTTCTATGGGATTTCTGTGAGATTCCTATGGGATTTCCATGTTATTTCTATGATCTTTCTATGGGATTTCTGTGAGATTCCTATGGGATTTCCATGTTATTTCTATGATCTTTCTATGTGAGATTCCTATGGGATTTCCATGTTATTTCAGTTATTTCTATGGTCTTTCTATGGTATTCCTGTGGGATTTCCAAGGTATTTCCATGATGTTTCTATGATCTTTCTTTGGGATTTCTGTGAGATTCCTATGGGATTTCCATGTTATTTCTATGATCTTTCTATGGGATTTCTGTGAGATTCCTATGGGATTTCCATGTTATTTCTATGGTCTTTCTATGGGATTTCTGTGAGATTCCTATGGGATTTCCATGTTATTTCTATGATCTTTCCATGGGATTTCTGTGAGATTCCTATGGGATTTCCATGTTATTTCTATGATCTTTCTATGGGATTTCTGTGAGATTCCTATGGGATTTCCATGTTATTTCAGTTATTTCTATGATCATTCTGTGAGATTCCTATGGGATTTCCATGTTATTTCAGTTATTTCTATGATCTTTCTATGGGATTTCTGTGAGATTCCTATGGGATTTCCATGTTATTTCTATGATCTTTCTATGGGGTTTCTGTGAGATTCTTTATGGTAAATTTCCCCGCTTTCCCCCCCATGTTATTTCTATGATCTTTCTATGGGATTTCTGTGAGATTCCTATGGGATTTCCATGTTATTTCTATGATCTTTCTATGGGATTTCTGTGAGATTCTTATGGGATTTCCATGTTATTTCTATGATCTTTCTATGGGATTTCTGTGAGATTCCTATGGGATTCCCATGTTATTTCTATGATCTTTCTATGGGATTTCTGTGAGATTCCTATGGGATTTCCATGTTATTTCTATGATCTTTCTATGGGATTTCTGTGAGATTTCTATGGGATTTCCATGTTATTTCTATGATCTTTCTATGGGATTTCTGTGAGATTCCTATGGGATTTCCATGTTATTTCTATGATCTTTCTATGGGATTTCTGTGAGATTCCTATGGGATTTCCATGTTATTTCTATGATCTTTCTATGAGATTTCTGTGAGATTCCTATGGGATTTCCATGTTATTTCTATGATCTTTCTATGGGATTTCTGTGAGATTCTTATGGTATTTCCATGTTATTTCTATGATCTTTCTATGGGATTTCTGTGAGATTCCTATGGGATATTTCAGTTATTTCTATGATCTTTCTATGGGATTTCTGTGAGATTCCTATGGGATTTCCATGGTATTTCTATGATCTTTCTATGGGATTTCTGTGAGATTCCTATGGGATTTCCATGTTATTTCTATGATCTTTCTATGGGATTTCTGTGAGATTCTTATGGGATTTCCATGTTATGTCTATGATCTTTCTATGGGATTTCTGTGAGATTCCTATGGGATTTCCATGTTATTTCTATGATCTTTCTATGGGATTTCTGTGAGATTCCTATGGGATTTCCATGTTATTTCTATGGTCTTTCTATGGGATTTCTGTGAGATTCCTATGGGATTTCCATGTTATTTCAGTTATTTCTATGATCTTTCTATGGGATTTCTGTGAGATTCTTATGGGATTTCCATGTTATTTCAGTTATTTCTATGATCTTTCTATGGGATTTCTGTGAGATTCCTATGGGATTTCCATGATATTTCTATGATCTTTCTATGGGATTTCTATTAAAATTCTTTGGGACTACTATTAGATTTCTATGGAATGTCGATTGAAAGTAAATTGGCAGTAAATTGAAATCAATTGAAAGTAAATTCAAAGTAATTTGAAATCAACTCAAAGTAAATTGAAAGTAAATTGAAATCAATTGAAAGTAAATTGAAATCAATTGAAAGTAACTTCAAATCAATTGAATGATCGAGATCCACAATAGTCTGGTTTGTTTGAGGGTACACTATTGTGTCCAGCTGCTTCCTGAGGTGATTTTTTTTCAACCATTTCCTGTTCCTTTTCCTTTGCTAAAGTTTGTTTCCTTTTACTTAGCTTCATTTTTCTTGGAATCAAAACCAAAGGCTTTCCAAAGGATTAGTTTCAGCCAAGCAAAAAAAACATGAATGATCATGATACACAATGGTCTGGTTTGTTTGAGGGTACACTATTGTGTCCAGCTGCTTCCTGAGGTGATTGTTTTTTTTTCAACCATTTCCTTTTCCTTTTCCTTTGCTAAAGTTTGTTTCCCTTTGCTTAACTTCATTTTTCTTGGAATCAAAACCAAAGGCTTTCCAAAGGATTAGTTTCAGCCAAGCAAAAAAACATGAATGATCATGATACACAATAGTCTGGTTTGTTTGAGGGTACACTATTGTGTCCAGCTGCTTCCTGAGGTTATGTTTTTTTCAACCATTTCCTTTTCCTGTTCCTTTGCTAAAGTTTGTTTCCTTTTACTTAGCTTCATTTTTCTTGGAATCAAAACCAAAGGCTTTCCAAAGGATTAGTTTCAGCCAAGCAAAAAAAACATGAATGATCATGATACACAATAGTATGGTTTGTTTGAGGGTACACTATTGTGTCCAGCTGCTTCCTGAGGTGATTTTTTTTTGAAACATTCCCTTTACCTTTTCCTTTGCTAAAGTTTGTTGCCTTTTACTTAGCTTCATTTTTCTTGGAATCAAAACCAAAGGCTTTCTAAAGGATTAGTTTCAGCCAAGCAAAAAAAAACATGAATGATCATGATACACAATAGTATGGTTTGTTTGAGGGTACACTATTGTGTCCAGCTGCTTCCTGATGTGATTTTGTTTTTTTAACATTCCCTTTACATTTTCCTTTGCTAAAGTTTTTTATTTTCTCAATTAGTTTCTTTTATTTAGAATTCTCAGAAATGCTCAATTTACCAAAATATATGATGCCTTATTAAAACCCAATTAAAAAACATCACTCAAACAATTTTTCAAGGGGGTAGTCCATGAGCAACCCTGATACACAATAGTATGGTTTGTTTGATGGTACACTATTGTGTCCAGCTGCTTCCTGAGGTGATTGTTTTTTTTCAACAATTTCCTTTTCCTTTTCCTTTGCTAAAGTTTGTTTCCTTTTACTTAGCTTCATTTTTTCTTGGAATCAAAACCAAAGGCTTTCCAAAGGATTAGTTTCAGCCAAGCAAAAAAAACATGAATGATCATGATACACAATAGTATGGTTTGTTTGAGGGTACACTATTGTGTCCAGCTGCTTCCTGAGGTGATTGTTTTTTCTTTTACTTGAAAGTAAATTGAAATCAATTGCAAGTAAATTGAAATCAATTGAAAGTAACTTGAAATGAATATGATCATGGTACACAATAGTATGGTTTGTTTGAGGGTACACTATTGTGTCCAGCTGCTTCCTGAGGTGATTTTGTTTTTTTACATTCCCTTTACATTTTCCTTTGCTAAAGTTTGTTTCTTTTATTTTCTCAATTAGTTTCTTTTATTTAGAATTCTCAGAAATGCTCAATTTCCCAAAATATATGATGCCTTATTAAAACCCAATTAAAACACATCACTCAAACAATTTTTCAAGGGGGTAGTCCATGAGCAACCCTGATACACAATAGTGTGGTTTGTTTGAGGGTACACTATTGTGTCCAGCTGCTTCCTGAGGTGATTGTTTTTTTTCTTTTACTTGAAAGTAAATTGAAATCAATTGCAAGTAAATTGAAATCAATTGAAAGTAACTTGAAATGAATTGAAAGTAACTTGAATTCAATTGAAAGTAAATTGAAATCAATTGAAAGTAACTTGAAATGAATTGAAAGTAACTTGAATTCAATTGAAAGTAAATTGAAATCAATTGAAAGTAAATTGAAATCAAATAAAAAATTGAAATCAATGGAAAGTAACTTCAAATCAATTGAAAGTAAATTGAAAGCAATTTAAAATAAATTCAAATCAATTGAAAGTAAATTGAAATCAATTCAAAATAAATTGAAATCAATTGAAAGTAAATTGAAATCAATTTAAATCTATCAATTTTTTTTGATTTTACACTATTCTGTACCCGGTACCTTGTTTTTTCCACACTATTCTGTAACCCAAATTTGTTTAGGGGGGGGGGCCTCCCCACACTAATCAGTAACCTACATTATATATATTATATATATATATATACATTACTTTTTAATATATACACACATATGGATATATACATATATGCATATAGTCTTGCACCATCAAGATATATACATAAACCACATCCAGCATTTAAAACGGCATGCATTTTGCATTTTCAGCTCAGGTCTGCTCCTGAGATCTTGATGCACAATGGGTGGAGCTGGACAGATCTAGAGCCTGCTGACAAGACCAAAATCTTTGAAGATTTGCTCAAAGACTGCTATGAAATGGTGGGGATCACCACCCAGCAGGATCCACCACTCAAGAAGGAACATGCTACCAACCCTTTGCTGAGCAAGTACTACTACATTCACCGACCAGAGCAAGCCACTACCAAGGAAGCAGAGCTCTAGACATCTGAGGTCAGGGTTGACACAGGTGACATTCAGGTCAGCAAGATGAACCTGGCTTTGGGTGACAAAGGTCCAGACATCAAGATTGAACCATTTGCTGAGTGCCAGAGCTCATTCAAAGTGGTGGACAGTGCCAAGACCAAGGTGGCCAAAAAATATGAGGCTATCATCACTCTCTTCAGGGATCTCAAGGCTATGCACCAGAAGCCTGGCAAGGACATGATTTGCGTAATGACCTTGCTGCTTCCAAGTTGGAAATTTCCAGTGACATGGACCAGGCAAAGGCCAAGGCCCTGTGTCAGAAGTTGACAGACTGGAAGGAAAAAGGAAGTCAGCACCTAGATGGGCTGAAAGCTTTGAAAAGGAGAATCCAGGCTCTCCTTGAAGGCTAAACTCCTCTGAGGAGAAATCCTTCTCTAAACTCTGACTATGTGTTTTAGCAATGCTCCCGCACATATATACATGGAGCTATACATATACAGATATATAGGATATAGGGTGCAGAGAAGGATGTAGCGGTTTTTGCACTTTGAAGTGAGGATACAGAGCTGGTGAGCACAAGGTGAAAAAAAGTTGCCTGTCATTGCCTGTTTTCTTGTTTTTCCTGGAAAGATCAATCATCAGCCAATTTCTTTTTGGTTTCTGACTGGACACTCCTAACAGAAGCTGGATTCTTTCCATGCACCCAGGTAACCCATTCCTGTCTTCCTGGAGAAGCAGCAACTTTTCACAGAAGTTAGAGGAGATTGGAAATGTACAAAAACACATTCAACCTCAGTGGGTGGCCTGGCACAGACAACATTTGCTATAGGTGCTATGCCACCAAAGATAACAGCAGGGATTGCACCACTTAGCTTGGAGGAGCCATGCAGAGAAAAACGACCATGGATCATTTTGTTGATTGCATAACAGAAGGAAAGCAAATATCTGCATTATTTTGTGCCAGGCGTCCAGATAGATTGCTTTGTTATTGATTGGCTGCATGCTTGTGACCTGGGAGTTGCCCAAGATTTTCTAGGGAATTTGATTTATTTCCTCCTTGATAGATTTCCTGGAGCCAGCAAAGACAAGAGGTTGAGTTCTGTTTTTAGATCCATGCAATCTTTCTACAGAAGAAGTTCAGTGGACAACAGGCTTGATACTTTGACTATGGGAATGCCCAGGAATACTGGCAAAAACAAGCAAAGTCTCAGCTCCCAAGCTTAGAGCATCTGCTGGAGAAACCAAGCCTCTCATACCATGGAGCTTGGAAATTGCAGAGGCATTGCTGGACAAGCTCAGCACATTTGAAAACACCATTTTCCATGATTGAATGCAGCACGCTGTCCAGAGACCTTTGGAACCCACAAGAATTAGCTACAGCAGGGCAAAGATTCCTGCTACTTTATGTCTCCCTCTCTGAGAGCGATCCTGAAGGGATGTTTTGGAGATTGAAGCACAAGCACCACCTCTTCCATGTGAATTTGATGAGTGCTGCCCTTCTCAGAATTGGACATCTGAAGATATGGGAGAACCTTGTTTGCCATTGATTGTTTTCTTCTTTTTTTTCCCCTTGATTGATTTTAATTAGGTTTGATGCCACAGATCAATCACATCTGAGGAAATTACAATTGCTTCAACTTCCAGAAATACAATGTACAAATTCATGTCTCAAGACGAACTTCCAGAGTGGCCTGTTGCATGAAGAGGAAAAAAGGAATTCTTGTGAAGAAGGCACTAGCACACATTTGGTTTTTGTTCCTATCTTTGCCCATGACCTGAGACCTCATGCACAGGTGCTTGCTACATCTTGATTTGTTCAAGGATATGAAGATAAAATTTCCTGAGAGAAAGATTTCTACAAAGAGATGAGGAAAGAAAACCTCCTCAGAGGATAGTTTCTGTAAAGAAAAAACAAAATCTCCTATGAGGA
>CAMXCT020002572.1:0-40555 GCA_947184155.2 Cladocopium goreaui
TTTAGATATCCATAATGGAACCTAACAGTGGTCAACCACTGTTAGGTTCCTTTTATCACCCAGTCATCGCAGGAGTCTGCAGGTAAGGTGCACATAGGCATCACACTTGCCAAAAAAACACTAGGCATTGCGCAGTACAAAGCCCAAAAGCTAACCAGCTTTGAAAGTCAGGTGTCCAAGTTTTACTTGTAGTACAGACAGGCAGTGCTGATGCGCAGCCATTTGGCCAAAACCCTAGATACAAAGCAAAACCCCAGAAACGAGGAACCAAAAATCAAGGAGAACCAGCAGATGCAAGTGAATGACCCGGAGGAGGACCCCGCTATTCCGTCTTCTTCGTCTACCACAAGTGAGGAGCTGCTTCCAGATGATGATGATGGACAGCCAAATGGACGAGATGGCAACAACGAGAAGGAGGATGACGACTTCTTCATCGCCGTCACTGTGGGCTGCGATGAGCAGGACTACAACTGGCTGGCAAAGCACCGGCGCAAGGGCGCAGTATGGCTGAGCAAGAAGATGAGCGAGAAGTCGAAAGAGGTAGATTGGAAGAGACTTCCACTTTCAGAGAAGAAGGAGTTCGACGTTGCTCAGGCCAAGGAGATCAGCAATGTCATCATCAGCAAAGCTCTGAGAAACCTCACCAAAGCTGAGCTGGACAAGCTGGACGAGAACAAAGTAATGTCCATGCGGTGGGTCTTGACAAGGAAGACTGATGGAACAGCAAAGGCACGCCTAGTCATTTTGGGCTTCATGGCGCACAACCTGACCGAAGTGGCGACGGCAAGCCCAACACTTTCAAAGGTGGGACGAAACCTTGTGCTCACCCTGTCCTCCAACCTGAAGTTTGTGGTTCGTGGCGGAGACGTCACATCAGCATTTCTTCAAACGGGGATATCCCTGGAAGATGAGGAGTTGACGATTTGGGCACCGCCCGAACTGGCCGCTATCTTTGGAGCCGAGTATGGTGAGCAGAAAGCTCTTCGAGTTTGTGAAGCTTTCTATGGCTTGGTCCATGCACCGCGCAAGTGGTATGAGCGCTGTGTACAGGTGATGAAATCTCTTGGATGGCGACAGCTTCAAGGTGACAAATGTGTCTACGTGCTCCTGGACCCCGAGACTGGCAAGATTTGTGGACTGGCTGGATTGCATGTGGATGACTTCTTGCTGTCCGGCGACCCCAATTCCACTTTCTTCGATAGTGCCCAAGCAGCCTTGCTGAAAGCATTCAGATGGGGCAAATGGGAGACTGAGGAGTTCACTTTTGCTGGATGCCGCATCCGACAAGCTGAAGATTTCAGCATCACCTTGGACCAGGAGGACTACACCAACAAGTGGATTGAAGAGATCAAGATCGACGCCACCCGATCTCCACGAGCTCTACTACTTCCTGCCGAAGTATCAGCTTTGAGAGGAGCCCTTGGAACAATCAGCTGGAGGGCGACGCAAACAGCGCCCCAGTACCTGGCTGACACCAGCCTACTTCTTTCAGAAGTTTCCAAAGGCACCGTGGAGACGCTCTACAAGGTGAACAAGCTGATCAGAGAGATGCGAGCCAACGCATCGCAGGGACTGCTATTCCCTAGCTGGGGGAAAGAGATCAAGGAGCTGGCAGTGATCGTATGGGCCGATGCTTCACAGCACAACAGGCCCGACAAGTCTTCAACCATTGGCATCCTGGCCGGCATCGGACCCCGTGAGATGATCGATGGTGAAGAGCACCAACTTGCCATTGTTCAATGGAAATCTGGGAAAACACCCAGACAATGTTTAGGCTCAAACGGAGCTGAAGTCCAAGCCGTGACAATTGGCGAGGACATTTGCTGGAATCTACGACTTTACTTGCTGAACTAGCTGGAGAAGAAGTTCGGAGGGACAACCTGCATGAGATTACAACCTGCATGAGATTGTCAAAGTGATCGATGGCGCCGTGGTCATGGACACACGTGGCATCTATGATGCGATCACTCGCAACCTCAGCCCTCTTCATGGACTTCGCGAAGCCAGAGCTGGATACGAGCTGACTTTAGCGGTGAACCAGGGCATCCAATCAGGTGTCCAATTCCGCTGGGTCAATGGGTTAGCCCAACTGGCTGACGCAATGACGAAGGCCTCCAACCGCAAGATCCTGTTGCACCTCTTTGGACAAAAGCAACACTGGAGACTGGTGCACGATGAGAAGTTCGAATCAGGAAGACGCGTGCACAAGAAGGAGTTGGAGAAGCGACTGAAGGAAATGCAGAATAACTTCGTGGCCTTCGTAAAGAATTTGGCCGAAACGAAGAATTTCCCATGGACTGAAGACAGTCCGCCTCGGTACAACCCACTGTCCTGACAAAAGGATTCAGGAAGTTGGGGTGATGCAAGAACCGAGATGCATGTAGCACATGTGAACCCTTTTGCACTGACAGGTAACTTGCCCCTGACCATAGGGTGGGGCTCGAGCGACATAGCCCGCATGTAAAAGGTGCTGACCGCACCGACTGCTGTGACCCGGTTGTCACTTCCCTTGACCTCGTGCACATGGTATATAATGGAAAACCCTCTTAAAATGGATGATTTCGGAGTACCCCTATTTTAGGAAACTTCCAAATGATGAACAAGGATGATAAACCATGAATTTTGGCTTGTCACATTTATGTTTCGACAAACTCAAAATGGTGATGCAAGAAGAACATCGCTTGTTTTGTGGTGATGAAATGTGATGAATCTTTCTTCGACTTTCTCTTTCCCACTCAATGCCATGACATTGAACAACATGCAAACAAGTGAGGGGGTAATGTCAACTGTCAATTAATTTTCAGTTGATTCATAAGTTGATGAAACAGGATGAACAATAATGCAACATGGTGAAACATGATGAAACCTGTTTGCTTCACTTCTGGGGTCACCATTTTGGTAGCTGATCACAATTTGCGAACGCAGGCGCTTCAGCATCTGGACATGTGCTACAACCAGATCTATGACCGAGGACGGAAGCGAAGATACGGAAGAAACAGCACAGTTTGGGCAAATTATGGGATTTTGGTGGATTCAGATGGCGCTGGCAATCATCTGGAAAATGGATGAACATGGTTCCCTTTATGTCGGCAAAACAAGGCAACTATGGTGTTCAGCGGACAGCATCTTGATCCATCCGGGGATTGAGCGATCAGTTTTCCCAGAAATCCATGACATCCCACATTAAAATTGGTCGCGATGTATCGCGGAGCTTAATAAGACAAATCAGACGGACACCTTCTCCCGACACCAGCCCTCGCCCTTGTTCTGTATTGAGAAATCCTTCGTTCATCTCTATGTCATTCTATGTCTATACTACAATAATATATGTATATAAATTATATAAAGTAAAAGGTGTCAATGTATTAATAGGATTTAATCACCATACGTCTCCCAGCATTAAACACACCTGTTGAAGGCCCCATGGCCACTGCGGGGCACCACAGGTGGTTTCGCCCTGGCTGAAGCCTTGAAGCACAACCGCACACTGCAAGACCTGCTGCTGCGCACCAACCAGCTGGGAGATGCAGGTGAGACATGGTGAGACGCCTTCTGGGCAAATGTGGTGACTGGTTCATCAGATATTTTTGGTGAGATTTTTGGTGAGACATATGTAGAAACCATTTGAACAGGGCCCCTGGGCGATGGCTGCAGGTTGTCAGAGAGATCAGAGAGATCAGAGAGTAGTCTTCCAGTTTGTCAGTTTCGGGTCAGCCAAATTATTCCACATGCCTTGAATTGTGTGCATGACGGACATCCTTTGGTTGCCATGTGAACTCTTGCCCGGCTGCAATGACAGGTGTATCTGCTCTAGCCGAGTCGCTGCAGAAGAATCGTACTTTGCAGTACCTGGCATTGGACAACAACCAAATCTCCCAGCCACCTGGCCGTTCCCCGTGTGGATCCTGTGGATCCTGAGTGTTTCCTGGGATCAAAGTCCAGCGGTGTCATTCCATGGCCCCACTGAACGGCGAGGTTGGGCGTGGCAGCGTTGGCAAAGACCTTGCACAAGAACCGGGTCATGCAGCAGTTGCTGGTCTTGCACCCTGGAAATTTGTTGTTTTCCGAAGCAGGGAACCCCAAACTAAGAGATTGGAGTCAAAATATCTTTATATGTTGGTATTCAGTTTGAAATGTGTTTCTTCATCCCGGCTTTGACACCAACCCATGTGTGAAAACCAGATGTATGACAGTAAAAGTTGCACATGTTCTTTCAAACATATCCCAACAGGTTCATACATACATACATTTACATACATTTACATACATTTACATACATTTACATACATTTACATACATTTACATACATTTACATACATTTACATACATTTGCATACATTTACATACATTTACATACATTTACATACATTTACATACATTTACATACATACGTACTTACGTACAGACAGACAGACAGACCGACAGACGGACCGACTAACAGACAGACAGACAGCCAGGCATGCATGCATGCATGCATGCATGCATGCATACATACACACATACATACATACATACATACATACATACATACATACATACATACATACATACATACATACATACATACATACATACATACATACATGACATACATACATGACATACATACATGACATACATACATGACATACATACATACATACATACATACATACATACATACATACATACATACATACATACATACATACATACATGAATACATGAATACATGATATATTATATTTATATATTCCCATATATTTTCCCATAATATATTGCCATATATAATATGTTTGAGTATATATTGCAGCTTCAACATCCTTCAAGCCTTTTGCAGTTGGGAAAGCAGCCAGGTTGTCCCTGGATTTGAATTGCATGAAGGATCAAGGCTGGGCATCGATACGGTAGGGGCCTGCTCCACCTTTTCGATGGGAGGATGGTTCAAAATCAATGACTACTATATAGTTACCCTCTGGTTATTTAACATAGCCATGGAAAATGGCCCATTTATAGATGGTTTACCTATTAAAAATGGTGATTTTCCATGGCTGTTAAATAACCAGATGGTATATAGTTACTATATAGTTCTTGGAAGGGGGGAACCAGGGTGATACAAAAAACCAGAGTCTGTTGAGGATTTTTTGAATCGGTTTTTCCACCAGAAAGCACCTGGAGTGACCTGAAATTCTCAGGTGCAGCCCAGCTTGCGCAAGCATTGACACACAATCGCAGTGACTCAGCAGAGTGAGCATTTGGAGGATGTACCGGGATGTACCGGGACCGGGTAGTTATCTGGAGAAGTTGCTGCACACATTATAATCTGAAAACAGCAAATCAGGATTTCACATGTTTTCATATTTTATATATCTGACTTAATTTTAGAATATGTTGAGCCCACACACCAACGTTGGCACACCGCCACTACAGCCCTGGTGTCGAGGTCTGTTGATCTTGCGGGTGTGTTCCAACGAGATCGGAGAGGAAGGTGCTGATGATTAGATGCTACCACGCTTAGCATATAGCATATCTCAGTCCAAGTATAGTGTGGTATGGTATGTATGGAATGTATGGTATGTAACATGGTATAGTATTGTAAATAACGAAGACAGGACCATAGACACGGGTACCAATGATGTAGTGAGCATCAACGGTCCATAACATAAGTGATTCCATGGTAACGGTAACCCATGAAAACCCCGAATAATATACCACGAGTTTTGGATGCTTTTCAATACCCACAAGAGTCTCTGGTGATATTGTGGATAGTTTTTTGTTGGGTTTACCTCATGATATCCCATTTAGATAGATGATTTTCCCATCAAAACCTCCATTTATAATGGATTTTCCATAGCTATGTTAGTCATAACCAGATGGTATATCAAATTATTTAATTATATATCGCAATATCCCAATTAATATCCCAACAAAAATCCCCATGACATGGTTCAATCCCCGGTGTCTTCTCCAGGTGCTGTGGCATTGGCAGATGCCTTGCGGCAGAATTGCAGCCTACAGCATTTGGCCGCCAGTTTCATGGCCAAAGTTGCTGATGGATGAGAAATCGCATGAACATCGTGGACGATTTTGGATGGGTTTTCATCTCTCAATGTGCACATCCGCTGGTTGGTGGTTTCAGACATGTTTTTTTTTCTCCATCACATTTGGGATGATCATCCTCATGAATTTGCACCATATTTTCAGGATTTGAAACCAGCCATCAGTCCTCAATCCCAGAATTCGTTGGGACAATTTGCAGGACACCCCGGAGGTGGATTACTGGTTTCCTTCAACTTTTCACTAAAATAAAGCAATGTTTTTTTTTTACCCGTAAGATATACTGTAGTTGAATCCCATGAGTTATCCCATCAGTTATACCATTAGTTATCCAGCTGGTTATATCCCATTATATATATATATATATATCCCATCAGTTAAACCATAACTGATGGGATAACAGAAGGACCGATATATCACCTATATCCCTAAATGATCTAAATGAGTGAAATCGTATTAGTTATAGTGTGTATATATATATATATCAAACATATTCAAATATATATATATATATATACATATATATATATATAAATACTATCAGATCCAGTCCTCAGGTTCCAACGACTTCGGCCAGCACGGTGCCACGGCGCTGGGCAGCGCCCTTCGGGAGAACCGGCACCTGCAGGTGCTGGACGTGCGGATGAACCACATCGGAGACCCGGGAGCTGCTTGACGGGGTGGAAAAAGTAGGGCTCCAGCTGAAAGAAATTTGGATGGTTTACAACTTGGTCATACTTGGTCTACTTATATATACTTATATAATCTTATATAATCTTATATACTCAGAGTTTACTGAAAGAGTACATGACTTTTTGTGAGATGTACGCCAATATCAGTGGTTTTGTTGGTCTGCAGTTCTCACCTGTGGCCATGTGGTGTTTGAGATCATCCAGATCCCAACTTCCCAGTCTTCACTTGATGGTAAGATCTGGCAGGAGGCTGTTGTTTAAGCCAACGGCCACTTCTTTCACTGTTACATATTGGCGTGTCATGTTTGATTCTTGGTATTTCTATGTATTTCTTGATATTTCTTGCTACGTATTATAATGATTTATTATAATGATTTATTATAATGATTTATTATAATGTATTATATATGTTTAATTATAATACTATATATATATATATGTATATATATATATATGTATATATATATATATGTATATATATATATCAAGGTAAGTTATGTGAGTCCATATCTGTGACCTGTGGACCTGTCGCATCCGCGAGGTCATTGCACTGGCAGAGGCTCTCAGAACCAATCAGACCTTGCAGCAGCTGTCAGTCCCTTGGTCAGACCTTCAGGCGCCCTGCGCGCCGGGCAAATCCACCCATGTTTGTTTGTTTTGTTTCAAATTTGTGGGGGGTTTTCACGATTTCGAACACAGAAAAAATACTATCAGTCTGGCATCATATATCCCAATAAATCATAATAAATCCAGTCGTACACACTATCACCAACTATCACCAACGATCTCCTAGTTTTCAGCTTTCCAAAGGTTGGGAACAACCAGATCCAACGGCACGGAGCTGAAGCGTTGGCGGAGGTTTTGAAGGAGTCCAGCAGATAGCAAGGTCAATGGATAGGATTTGTTGGATGTATAGATCATGAATGATCATGAGTGGATGTAGATCCAGTAGTTGGAGATTCCAGTGCTTTACCAGGATGAGAACTCTTGTAGCAAACCTCAAATTCCTATGAGAAAATTATCCAAATGATAATTGGTCAATGGGGATTCCCAGCTCATAACCCTTTACAATCATCAACCAACTGGACATACCTGGACTGTTGTCCACGTTGACCATTTATGGCGCTACCAACCAAACCACAACAGCATCGGCAGGAAAACCGAAGCTTGCAGAGCCTCGATGTACGGTTCAATGCTCCTTGGATGTCGTTTCATCACGTGTTTGGTATGGGACCAGATCCGTAACTACTGCGACGAGTGTTGCCGAGAGACTTTGTCTATATAAGGAATCCGGATTTTATCAAGGAATGTGCCGAGACCAAATTCAGCTTTTTTTGTTCAATCTGATGTCAAGCTATGTTCTTCCATGCTCTTTCCATTCTGGATTGGTGGTGGGATTTTGCCAGCCGAGCTTCAAACACATTGGCTCAGGACCTCGGGGACATTGGCACAACTGCTCTCACCAATGTCACTTGATGATCAAACAGGCTGAGAAATGATCTTGAGAATTCTTGAGATACGGGTTTGTCTGAAAATAGGGCAGCCCAGAATTTGATCGGTCAATCAATGTTAGTTATCATTTTCCACTTTAAAATCACTCCATGTTTATCGATTATATGGGTATCCCCATTTTCAGTCGTCATGTCAGAAGCTCATTTAGTTGGGTCAGGCCCTTGCTCAGTTGCTGCACCAAGGCTTTGAAGGAGAAC
This sequence comes from Cladocopium goreaui, assembly GCA_947184155.2. Lineage (NCBI taxonomy): Eukaryota > Dinophyceae > Suessiales > Symbiodiniaceae > Cladocopium > Cladocopium goreaui. Next base: position 8,438 of record CAMXCT020002572.1, read on the forward strand.
ACCACCTTGCAGAACCTGGGAGTTGCCTCAACGGAACTGGGACAGACTCTGGGTGGCACGGGAGGATGGGATGGGCTGGTGGTGCCTGGTTTCCATTCGAATACAGCTGATCCACTGCTTCAATCATTATTTTTCCTATCACATGGCCACAATTGGGGTTATACAGGCTTATAGCCTATAGCCCATTAAGACATCCCCACGTTGTTGAACAGGTCCTGCACCACCGAAGATCCTTTGGGACTATGGAGCAGAGAGCAGATAGAAAATATCTTTTTTTCCCCCCACTGATAATTTACTTCAGTAGTCCACAACAACATTATTCCTGTTAGTATTAAACACCAACTTTTGAAATATAAATATATATATATATATAAACGCTTTTAAAGTGGCATTCAGAACTCCTAACATTTACCATCTTTCCGGTTGTTCCAATAGACAGATAGTTTACAGATGATAAATTATATATATATATATATCACCAAAAACTATTTTTCTCGTAGTGATTATTACGTGATATAATTCCATGAAAATTCTCCAGACCAGGTTTGGCCGTGCCACAGTGTCAGAGTTGTTGGAGAAGCGTTTGCTGGCCCGCAACCATTGCACCAACTTCGCTGTGCCTTGCCGCAGAGGAAGCCTTCACAACTGGTGGTTGATGGGGACATCACTGACTGGAAGCGTCTCAATTATGTGTCATATTATAATATATATATATTATACATATTATATATGTATATTGTTGATTGTATATAGTATACGATATATATTTCTTAATTCTGTATGATATATATATATATACACATAATACATATATATATATACATAATACATATATATATATATAATATAATATAATATTATATTATATTATCTTAAGTATATATGATACAGACACGGGTGTGTCTGAAAATATGCTTCATATATAGATATGCGCCCAAATAGCAATTTTCACAGACGTTTGTTCAGTTTGTTCAAGGGGATTGATATGAAACCACCAACCAAATACACATTTGTACATATATATATATATAGTTATATATATATATATAGTTGTATATATATATGTGTATATATATATTTATATATAGTTGTATATATATATATATATTTGTATTTATATATATATATATTTGTATGTACATATATATATATATATTTGTTTGTATATATATATATTTGTATATATATATATATATATTTGTATATATATATATATATTTGTATGTACATATATATATATATATATTTGTTTGTATATATTGTGAATTCCACATCATTGCAACTGATCTTGAGTGACCAGAACCTTTACCCACAGCCGTTCCGAAACCAGCTCTAATTCCAGGACCTCATGTCCACCTCAGCACCCTGGCTCAGGGAACCATAGGAGAGGTCAGCGGGAGGGATTCACATTTGGTGCTTGTTAGCCATAGACTTGCTACTTTTGGATTTGGTGGACGAGGTCGTCCTTGAAAGCCAGGGGCTTTGATCCGTTGTTGGTAAGAAGGCTGATATCGCCTTTTGCAATCCAGTTTTGGCCGCTCTTCAGAGAGCCTTGGGACTTTTGCATCAGCAGGAGTGTCTCTGGAAAAGAGGCGCGTGCCCGCGCTTTGGTGTCTTGGAGGGAGAAGCTGCCAGGTAGTTGTGGTCCTAGACCAACTACACTGGTAGCGGAGCTCCGTTTGCTCCTACGACGGAAGATCCAGGGGGGATTGAGGAAATTGAAGAATCAGCTGCTCGACCGCAGCGCATGTCGGAATCATCAGAAGGTCAAACCAATGTTTCAAATCAACTAGCAGTGCTTGTGCCGACGTTCGATCCTAGCAAGGATGACCTGCAGATTTACTCTCAGAAGGTGATGCTCCTCTTGGAAGCCTGGCCACCAAACAAGTACACAGAGCTTGCAACTCGATTGATACTGAATTGTAGTGGTTCTGCATTCAAGAAGCTCCAGCTTCACCAATCCGAAGTGACTCAGAATGATCGGAAATCCATACAGAAAATCATAGAACTGCTTGGTGGACACTGGGGGCAAATAGACCTTGAGCAGCGTTATGAATATGCCGAGAAAGCCTTGTACAAATGCCAGCAGAAATCTGATGAGAGTGCTGACAGCTACTTGGCCCGTGCTGACATCATGTGGACTGAGCTGAACAGTCGAAAATTTCAGCTCAGCGATCTTCAAGCATACGTGACCTTGAGGGGTTCTACTTTGACTGCTGAAGATAAGAAACGGGTGTTGCTAGACTCAGATGCTGCAAACAAGGGTTCTCTGACCGTAGAAAAGGTGAGCTCGTCAATTCGCATGCTTGGTGCAGGGTTTTTTCATGAGATGACCGCCGGCCGGCGAACTGGGAAGCTGAAAACCTACGATCAAACAACTCTGATGGCCGAGGATCAGGAAGAGATGGAACCTGATCAGACAGCCTTCTCAGCCGAAACCATGGACGATGATGATGAAGCCATGGTTGTTGCCCTCGCTCAGGAAGGGGATGAAGATGCCTCCCTGGTTGCCGATTTTGAGGCAGCTGCCAGTGAGCTGCTTCAGAACGATGACGAACTGGCAGCAGCATATAATGCTTATGCCGATGCCAGGAGACGTTTGAACGACAAGGTCAGGAACCGTGGATTCTGGCCCATTGGCCAAAAGGGCCGTGGAAAAGGTTTCAACAAAGGTGTCAAAGGCAAGTTCAACAAGGGCCACTCCTCATCGAGGAAATCGTTACAGCAGGGAATCTTAGAGTCAAGGTGCCGATTGTGTGGGAAGATGGGTCATTGGAAGGCCGAATGTCCCAACAAAGGGGACTCCGGCACCGGAAGCCGTGCTCCTCAAGCACCCACCACATTCGTGCAAGTGACGGCAACTCCGACCGATGATCCGGATGCGGGTTTGCCACTGGAATTTCTGCGATTGCCAGCTCATGAAACCACGCTGGATGATACTCAGATTAATTTCAGCCTCATTCACATGGTAGTTCCTCATGAAAGCACCCGTAGTCAGCTTCGTAAGTCTCTTAATCGATGGCAACAGAATCAAAATCAAGCCGCATCCCTGGTCAGGACTGATGATGATGCCGTGCCTCCGTGGAGACATCGACTGAAGCAGAGGGCTCTTGGCCAAGCCTCTATGGAGCCTTCGAAAAGCCTAGTGCCCGCTGATGCCGAGCCAACATGTTTCGCATCACACGGTAGCTATGGGATTGTGGATCTCGGGGCCACCAAAACAGTAATGGGGAGTAAGCTAGTGCCTGAGCTGTTGAACCATTTACATCCGAGCATTCGCCAGCAGGTGACAAGGTGTCCATGTAGCATTACTTTCCGGTTTGGGAATCATGGGGTCCTAGAAAGTAAACAAGCGTTGGTCATCCCCATTCAAGGTTTACTCTTGAAAATTGCCGTAGTACCGGGGTCCACCCCACTGCTGCTGTCCAACACGTTGCTACGAGCCTTGCAGGCCACAGTGGATACTGAAAACCAGGTGTTGCATTCTAGGAAAACTCAACAAAGTTTCCCACTGACTCTGACCAGCAAGGGACTTTTTCTCCTAGATTTGAATGTTCTAGCCCAAAAACAACCGGGCCAGAGCAAGTTTTCCAGATTGGCAGAAACCCATCCTGCCGAGGACATCCAGGTCGAAGCAGTTGAATCCAGTGTCAAAACCAGTTTTGCTGCTCCAAGTCGGTCTCACCAATCTCAGGTAATGTTTCAGCACCGAGAAGCCAGTCCATACATGTCACATGAGGAAATCCAGATGTCCGACAGCACATGCCAGAGCACTGATCGGACCAAGCGATTTCCCTCGAGTTTTCGTGTGATTGACCGTGACCGCCATGACCAGCCTTGCACAGCGCCTCCAGAAGGTCCAAGTGGCGACCACCGAAGCCAAGCCGGATCTCTCTCACATGTCCCTTCAAGAGATGAAGGATCAGAAGATCAGTTTCGGCAAGACCCACCATGGTCGAACGTTTCAAGACATGTGGGACAACGAGCAGAGCTGGACCACATGGTTCGTCCAGAGGTACTCCAACTCCGGCAAGGCCGAGCACATGGTTTTCCTGAAGTTCGTCGAACTGATGGTGGAAAGAGCCGAGCTGACAGGCCAAGGAGTCCCGCTGACCAACCAGAAGGAGGTCGAGAAGACCCGGTCTCTCACCGGAGCTCAGGCCTCTCAGCCGGAAGTGAACCACGGGGCCAGGGCCAAAGCCAAGGCGATGGTGACGGTACCCATCCAGACGTCCCTGTGGGACTACGAAGACGACCCGGAGACCTTCGAGATGCTCTCGGAGACAGCTCCAATCCAGGAGAATGTCAAGATCATGAACTTGGAGAGTCGCATGCAGGGGGTCGAGACTGCGCTGGCAAGTATCCTTCAGCACTTGGAGGCCATGAATCCGACCATGGCCACCCCACAGTGAGAGATCAGGAGTGCCCCAGTCTTGCAGCTCAGACTTTCGCAGGTATGTGAGTGCCGAGTGCTTTGCATCCGAAACCCAACAGGAAACACCAGAAACCAACCATGAGAGAAAACTTTTCAACAAATTTGTTCAGCAATACACCACCGAACTTTCCCAAATTCAGAACAACACCAACAGTCATGGTTACCGTCTAGATGTTCTTGAGATTTTCTGTGGACCGCAAAGCCAACTGACGTCACAGTCGCAGCAGCTCGGGTTGAAAGCCGAACGGTTTGGGCTCCAGCAAGGAGATTTGCATACCATTTCCGGCCGTCATGATTTGTTTCGAATGCTGTGTCAGAAAAAGCCCAAGCATGTCTGGTTCAGCCCAAAATGTGGACCATGGAGTGGATTCTCATGCTTAAATGGCAGCCGATCACTTGAAGCCTGGGATGAATTACAACGGTCTCGTGAAGAGAGCCTCCAGCAGATTGCACTAGGGATTGTTGTATTGCGTTTTCAACGTCAACATGAAAATCACTTTCATTGGGAACAGCCCCGGGGTTCATTAATGTTCAAGTTGCCATATTTGCAGGAAGCCCTTTACTACCTTCTGTCAGTGGACGTGGATCTTTGTGTTGCAGGGGAATTGAAGGATCCTGAGAACGGAAAACTCATTCGGAAATCCCTCGCCATTCTTTCCACATCCCATACCATGGTTCAAGAATTATCAGGTCTTCGATGTCAACATGATCATGTCCATCAGGTCATAGAAGGTCAGGTAAAGTACAAAGGGGAAAATATTTCCAGATCCACCTTCACAGAGAACTATCCTAGAAAGTTTGCACGAAGGGTTGCCAAGATCTTTGGGAAATTTAAGTACCCACGGGAGACACCATACCGGAATGACATGTGGCAAATCCTTGCAACCGAAGAGCACCCGGAAGCCACAGCCGCCAAGCGTCCCAGAAGGGAGAGATATACCTCCATGAAATTGAGCCGTGCCCTGGAAGTGTCCAAACTGCCTTGGGGAAAACGCAGGAAGATGTCGTCCAAGACGTCTCCCATAGATGCCAAACAGCAGTGGTCCACAGTGTTTTCCAGGTTGACTGAAATACTGCCACGGGTAGGAAAATGCAAGGTTCAAGATCCAGAAATCATGGAACTGGTTCAAAATCTCATTGGGGATAAACAAATTGAAGCCATGATAGCCTGCCGGGGTTCCAGCAGAACTTTAGCACCACCAGAACATCTTCAAAAGGGGGTTGCTCCTCTTCGCAGAAGTGTGTTCATCGAGCGAGGAACTGGGGAGATTCGGGCAGAGGATGACTGGGAAAACTGGGAAAACCTAGCCAAGCGTAACCTCATTAGACCCTCCCATGAGACTCGAATTAACCTCACAGTGTTTGCTAAGGAAAGGCCGCCTGCCGTGAAACATGCATCACCCAACCAAGACAGTGCCCCTGCAGGGAATTTGCAAGGACCATCGGAGTCCAAAGATAATTCCAATGCATGCCATGAGTCTGAGGGATGCGAAGAAATCCCGGCTCCGATATCCGAGACCACGCCACAGCCTGTTTTGTCACAAGAGCTCAGCCGTTCCCAGCAAGCTGACATCAGCAGCATGCAACAGAGTGCCCGATTTCGATCGCTACCCCGAGATGAACAGATTGCCCTGTTGCGGGCCCACAAGAATCTTGGTCATCCGAGTCCTGAACGTTTGAGTACCATTTTGCGTTCCCAGGGGTATCGGTCGGAAGTAGCCCAAGCAGCCCTAGAGCTAAAGTGCTCAATTTGCCAAGAGAGTTCAACTCCGAAACTTGCCCGACCGGGCAGCCTGAAGGAGGACTTGGACTTCAATGACAAGATCTCCATCGATGGTCTTGAATGGACAAACAAACAGGGAACCACTTTCCATGTGTATCACATTGTTGACTGGTCCACCAATTTTCATGTAGCCAGAGTAGCCCCAGACCGATCATCCTCATCAGCCATCCAAATCATCATCGACATGTGGATGTCATGGGCAGGTGCGCCAAGTGAACTACTAGTGGATGCCGCGACCGAGTTTAACTCAGAACAATTTTGCCAATTTGTCCAGAGTTATAACATTAAGCTAACCACTATTAGTCCTGAGGCTCACTTTCAAAATGGCCGTGTGGAAAGACATGGATCTATCCTAAAGACAATGCTGAATAAGTATGAAAGTGATCATGAGATAACCAGCTATCAAGACATGTCTCAAGCATTGTTCTGGTGTACCCAAGCGAAAAACGCCAGCAGCCTCAAGAGAGGCTATGCGCCGGAAGTCTTGGCCTTTGGCAAACATAGTCGGTTGCCTGGAGCTGTCTGCAGCGATGAATTAATCCCAGCCCATCTTTTGGCAGAGTCAGAAACCGCTCATGGAGTGGCTTTCAGGCGACAACTTGCCTGTAGAGAAAGTGCTAGGAAAGCTTTCATTTATGCAGATAACGATTCAGCACTTCGCCGAGCCATGTTACGCAGGACACGACCAGGAGGTTTGCCATACTCACCAGGGGAATGGGTAATGTGTTGGAAATTGGGAAAAGGGGCCATGGAGGGACACTGGATAGGACCCATGAAAGTAGTAGTCCACGAAAATGCCCAAACTATTTGGACCACTCAAGGGAGTAAAATCTATCGATGTGCCCCCGAACATGTGAGACCCGTTTCCTCCAATGAAGCACGAATGATCCCTATCACGAGTAAGGAACCCTCAGTATCAATAATTGCCCAACAATTGCCGCAGTTGCCATCACAAGGAATCACTAGAGCCATCTTGAATCCTCCGGACTCAGGACTTCAGGACATGACAGGAACACCGGAACCTCCTCGACAGGACACCCAATCCGAGGTCCAACCGGATGATGAACCTGAAGCCCCATCACATAAATCCCAAAATTCCATAACCAGTCATAATCCACCCAATGATAACCTCCATGATGAAAATAATCAATCACCAAACCCCATGCCCTCCGAAATTACAGACCCCGCCATAACTACTCCCATACCAGAGGAATCTGACGATGATCTATACTGTGAGGGATATCATTGTCTAGACATAGATGACCCAATCCAGATGTGCTCTACGGAGCAAGATGCTGCCTGGAGATGCGAAATCCATGTCACAGAAGATGACATCCAATCATGGAAAGAAGCAGCCGACCCAGCTGAAATGACTTTTGTGGTTTCCGCTGCCAAGCGTCAACGAGCAGAAGTCAAAATGTCCCAGTTGACGCCCACTGAGAAGGCACAGTTCCAACAGGCCAAATCAAATGAAATTCAGAATTGGTTGAACACTGGCACAATATCCCGCATTCTAAGATCCCAGGTTCCTCATGACCAAATCCTTAGATGTAGATGGATACTCACATGGAAGCCAGTAGATGCTGGCCCTGAAGATAATCACCCAGAGTCCAAACCCAAGATGAAAGCTAAAGCCCGTTTAGTCATCCTGGGATATCTAGACCCTAAATTGGAAGAACTACCACGAGATTCCCCCACACTCGGTAGGAATGCCAAGATGTTGTCACTTCAGTTAATCGCATCCAAGGGTTGGATCCTTAGATCTTTTGACATTCGAGCAGCATTCTTGCAAGGAAAACCGCAGGAGGGAAGAACCTTGGCTGTGGAACCTGTACCGGAACTCATTGAGGCTCTCCAACTGGCCACCAATGAGGTCTGCAAGCTAGAAAAGGGTGCCTATGGTCTAATCGATGCACCATATCTTTGGTATATGGCCATCTCCGAAGAACTCAGAAACCTAGGGTTTTCCCAGAGTCCTTTTGACCCTTGTCAGTTTATCCTTCGACATGAAACCACAGGAGCTCTTGAAGGGGTTATTGGATTACATGTGGATGATGGTATCTGTGGGGGTAGCCAATACTTTGAAAAGAAGCTTGCCATCCTCGAAAAGAAGTATCCTTTTGGTTCTAAGAAAATGAAACAATTCACCTTCACTGGGATTGAAATGGACCAATTACCTTCAGGTACCATAACCATGAAACAAACTAAATATGTCAACGCCATTCCACCAATCTCCATGAAAACAGAACGAAAGAACCAGGGAGAAGAACCTGTCACAGAAGAGGAGAGACAGAAACTGCGTGCTTTGATTGGAAGCCTTCAATACGCTGCAGTCCACACCCGTCCAGATCTTTCCAGTCGACTTAGCCAACTGCAATCATCAATTAACAGGGCCACAGTAAACACCATTTCATTTGCCAACCAGACACTACATGAAGCCAAGAAACACAGCGACACGACCATTCAAATACAAGCCATACCAGTTGATGATTTCCGATTTCTTGCGTTTTCCGATGCTTCGTTTGCTTCAAAGGGAAATCCCAGTTCTCACACAGGTTGCATGATCATGGGGACCCACAAACTAATTTCTCAGAATGTTTCGTGCCCAGTAAGCCCTCTGTCTTGGGGAAGCAAGAAGATTCAGAGAGTGGTGACAAGCACTCTGGCAGCCGAGACGGTATCATTAAGCTCAGTCTTAGACCATTTATCATGGCTGAGACTTTGTTGGGGCTGGATGCTTGATCCTTCCGTTCAGTGGAAGCAGCCTAGTGATGCATTGTTGAAACTTCCCGAAACATATTCCACTGCAACCTACAGGACACAGCATTTGCCGGAAAGCCTAGCAGCCACCGACTGTAAGAGCTTGTATGATCTAGTAACTCGAACAGCAGTCCCCAACTGCTCAGAATATCGAACACAACTGAATGCGAGAGCAATCAAGGATTTTCTTGCTGAAGGTGTACAGCTTAGGTGGGTACATAGTGGTGCACAATTGGCTGACAGTTTGACCAAGATCATGGAAAATTCATTTCTCCGTGCCACTTTGCATCACGGACACTACAAGCTGCACGACGAACTGGAAGTTCTCAAATCCCGCGCGACCACGCGCAATCGGCTTCGATGGCTTAAGGGTTCTGAACAAAAGGAATCCAATGACCAGGGGTGCAATGATGAATGTCTGTTGTCAATAAACAATGGATTTTTAGGAGTGTGAATTCCACATCATTGCAACTGATCTTGAGTGACCAGAACCTTTACCCACAGCCGTTCCGAAACCAGCTCTAATTCCAGGACCTCATGTCCACCTCAGCACCCTGGCTCAGGGAACCATAGGAGAGGTCAGCGGGAGGGATTCACATTTGGTGCTTGTTAGCCATAGACTTGCTACTTTTGGATTTGGTGGACGAGGTCGTCCTTGAAAGCCAGGGGCTTTGATCCGTTGTTGGTAAGAAGGCTGATATCGCCCTTTTGCAATCCAGTTTTGGCCGCTCTTCAGAGAGCCTTGGGACTTTTGCATCAGCAGGTGTGTCTCTGGAAAAGAGGCGCGTGCCCGCGCTTTGGTGTCTTGGAGGGAGAAGCTGCCAGGTAGTTGTGGTCCTAGACCAACTACAATATATATATATATATATTTGTATGCATATAGTTATATATATAGTTATATATATATATTTGTATGTAAAAATATAGTCATATATATATAGTTATATATATAATATATAGTTATATATATAGTGATATATAATATATTTATATATATATATGTAATTCTATTTATATATATAAATATAGTTATATGTATATTTGTATATATATATATAGTTGTATATATATATATAGTTGTATATATATATAGTTGTATATATATATATATTGTATATTTGTATAGTATATAGTTGTAATTATATATATAGTTATATATATAGAGTTATATCTATAGTTATATATATACAGTTGTATATATATATATATGTATGTATAGTTGTATATATATAGTTGTATATAATTATTTGTATATATATATATATGTACAGTTATATATATAGTTATATATATAGTTATATATATACAGTTGTGTATATATATATAGTTGTATATACATATATGTATATATATATAGTTGTATATATATATAGTTGTATATATATATACAGTTATATATATAGTTATATATATATACAGTTGTATATATATATGTATATATATGATTATATATATAGTTATATATATACAGTTATATATAAATATTTGTAGGTTTGGATGAACATATGATTTTGTTGAACCTTGGGGACAAACTGTGGATGTCCGGGACATCCTTCACCAGTTGATGCCGGATTTCCTCATGAGCATCACTATTCAATAGCCTGCTGGAATCTATGACCTGGGAATGGAATCTTCCCTAATATAGATCATTTTACGAGATTTTTGGCGATATTCTCCCAGAAAGTTCAGCTTCCCAGAATTAGATGAAGGGCATACTTGCAGGAATCCCTATGAATCGCAACCCATGGTTCCATGCCAGGCATCCCGCAAGACGCATCGGCACCAATCGCAGAACTGCCATATCCAATAGGCCGCGATCGCGATTTTTGCGGGGAAAATGATGGGAACCAGGAGATTTTCAGGTCCAAACCCAGATTTTGTTTAGTGTTGGCAAGTCTTTGACCATTTTGACGTATATACTGTACACTGTACATATACGATCATGATATGCGTATATATATATATATATATATATGCAAGCATGTATATACCGCACATTACCGCACAATGTATGGGTAGACGGTGTACTGTAGAGGTTGGAGCGTTGAAACATTTACTTCGTAGCAGACCAGGCGAGCTTTCTGATCAGGAGTGGGTGTTTCTGAGCAGTGGCCGCAGAGAAATTCGATGAAATTCGCTGAGCAAGGGGCAGCAAGATCAGAAAAGGAAGGTGATTCATAGCAGTTATCATAGTAGAAAAAACGAAAAAACATGAATAAGTACACAAGATACACACGGGATATATATATATATATATTATATTATATACGTATATATATTTATACATATACACATATATATATATACATATATATATATATACATATATATATATATACATATATATACATATATATATACATATATATATATATATACATATATATATATATATACATACATATATACATACATATATACATATATATGTATACATATATATATATATATACACATACATATATACATATATATATACATATTTCTTTCTCTCCAGGCACAAAGAGGTTCTCACCGCGGCCTTTGCTGATTGAATTCTTACACTACACCACCCATGAAATCAGATCCTAATTCAGTGCCATACGTCTGTATTTGCATGTTAACACATGTGGCCTGAAATGATGGGGTATCTGTACCTCGATGTCAATGGGAAAAGCATCTAGTGCATGCAAAAAGGCGGTAGCAAGCGCTCCGCAGAGAGCAGGGGGGGTACTCTTTCAAGACCATTGTCTTGAAGTTCCCGTCAATTCCCCGTCCCAAACTGGCCCCTTTGGGCACATCGTCTACGATCCGCCAGCGACAAATCTGGTGAGCCAAGCTTGGCAATCTCAGCGCCAAAATCATCGTTGGTTTTGCTGTGGCCGCACCTAAGAGGCCCTGCATGAACTCCAACAGTTGAAAAGCATCCAACAAAGGTGTTCTCCAGATGGACGCAGACTCCGCCTTCTTTGGCCTCGCTGGGTGTTCCATAGCTCCGCAGCCACCTGTGAAGTATAGTTCCACCATGGTGCTGATTGAAAAAAGCATCAGCTGATTGCCAATGAAGACTTGAGAAAGTTCCCTCAAGGACAAACTGGGCAACCCCCAGGATTGTTGGCTTGTGCGGACAACACGAGGTCCTCTGCAACCGCCTCTGGGATGTTCTATCGCATGTTCTCTGGCCCGACTCCACGTTTCGCAAGGCGGGCCTCCAAGAAATCCGATAACCCATTTCTGACGCACGGCATGGCGCCAGAATCTTTGCACTTCTGGGTCAGCCACATTCCCCCATTTCGCATCCAGAATGATATCAACAGAAAGGGTGTGAACTGTGATGCCCGGCCTGTCTCCAATGAGGTTGTCCAGGAAGAATTGGAAGTCTCCTTGACGCCTCCTACCTGAAAAGGCATGTAGGATGTAGCGATGGGTTCCAAAACTCTGTGGAGCTACAAATGGGCCAGTGGGGTCAAGGATCTCACTGTTGGCACATTGCCACTCCAAATCTTCGCGTGTGGCTTCAGTCGGAGGCTGCTTCGCTGCTAATCTGTTCAGAAAGGGCCATCGCTCAGGGTCCGTAATCTGGTCACAGAATTGCTGACATTGAAGGAAAGTTAAACCAAATGCCTGGAGGTCTTCTTCCTGCACTTGTCTGCCAAACAATCGAACTGTCTGAACAAACCTGGTCCAAGAGATGACCTTCTGATCCATTCTTTGCCTCAACATACGCTCACTTTCCACAATTGATTTGCGTTCTAAGAGAACTTCTGCACATTCGGCATAAACCTCTGTGTCAAAGTCAAAGACCTCTCTTTCCTGCGGAGGCGGCAGTTTTGGGCCTTGGCAAACAAGAGGCGGCAGCAAGCCATTATGCCGCTTGGCCAAACTGTCAGTTTCAGAGGAGCCCCATCCCGCAGCTGGCGTGCACTGTGTGTTTTGTCGCTGCAAAAGGAGTCTGCATGGATCGGAGCTGCGCAAATGGTGATGGAGCTGACCAAACGTATGGTATTCCTTCAAACATGCTTCACAACGAGTTTCAGTGAAGAGAAATCTGAGGGGTGAAATCATTCCATGACACTTGAACATATGCGCCCCTTCTCCTCCCTTGGACTTGAACTGAAGCTTACATGCAAGGCAGCCATATGTCAAGGGACTCTGGCGTCGAGGGTGGCCTCAAGATCAGGTGTTCCTCAGAGAATCTGCTCAGAATCTGTGCGTGCATTTCTCTGACATGTGCCTGGTTGCACCTTTGCAAGTGCACATGTTGGCTAGCCCTTTTAATGAGTCCTTTCCAGTATCGCTTATGATAACACCAAAGATAACGCCACGGCTGCAAGCACTGTGATGGTATATACATATATCCATATATATATACACACATATATACATATATATATACATATGTATAAGTAATACATTGCATTTGCCATCATTTGCCAGTCAGAAGGGGTTACAACATGTTGCAAACCACTTACTTTGTGTGTTCTCAGGGATCATCCCGGCAGAGCGGCCTTTCGAAGAAGTCGTTTTGAAACTGGTCTGGAAGCAGCCAGGATTATGTGCCCGGCATGGTATGCTCAAGGCAGCCGATGCCGACGTTGTGACAACGATCGCGCGACGCAGCGCGGCGTGACGCGCATCGTGAAAAAGGGGGAAGCCTGGAGCTGGACCTTGCCCGAAAGCTGTCTGGAATTTGTTGATTTGGGTATGGGTCATAATTAGATGGTTAATATTGGTTAATACTAAACATATACTAAAATCTTTGGTCCCATAGGGGCTTTAATTTTGACCCATCCCTATTTCATCTTGTGATGTGAGCTGGTCTTTTCTGTTAGGATATAATAGGATGATGTAGGCACTCATCATGTCTAATCATATCATTTAGGTACTTCGTTTGGTAATCGCTTTTGTCGGAAAGCATGGTGCTTCAATTTTTACTTTAAAAACACATTAAACCACTGCAACCTACCCTTTGTCATTGCGCTTCGGGAGCTCAAGTTTGCGCAGTTGAAAAATACGTGTGTATATACATTATACAGTATAATTATACTACACGTGCCAAATTCATCCCAATGTTCATATTGTCCACTATGATATCCGTACATGTGCCAGGTCTCATGCACCAAGAAGGTGCAGCGACAGGGGGAACACCGGGACAAAACCCTGGTGGTGAACCCCAAAATAATCAAAATAGTTGGCATTTGGATGTTGATCCTCCCATATGGCATTATAAGAATCCATTCCTGTCTAACTCAGTGATACAACCCATATAAACCCACAACGGGATTCAACCGAATCAAGGAAAACCCTGGGGTGGACAACCAATTTCTGGTCAGTTTACTTGGGAAAATTATGATATGGGAGTGTGGGGTATTTTGCCGTTCTCAAAGGAGCGCACATGTGACGAGAATAAGACCTGATACATACCTGTTAGTTTCACATTGGAAGGCATGGTCACCATGCCCTTGAGTACAACTTAGGCTACTGAGATTTCTGAGATTCATTTTGACATTGGTGGAACTGCAGGTGAAGAGTCTGAGCCTTTGTCTTCAGGGAGCTTCGTGAAAAAGTTGACAGATACTTCAAACGCAGTAGTTTTTCCCATTAAACATATCAAAATGATTCAACATGGATGTCGGTCAACATCAACATCAATCAACATTCATCATCATTCATCAACATTAATCAACATTAATCAGAACCCCAATGCCATGGTATCAGAGCATCCGTTTTTTGGAGTGTCAGAACACTTGGAGCGTCCAAGGTCCATTTTCGCTGAAGGTGATCGCGTGCGCGTCACTGGTCTTAAGGCGCCCAGTTGTTGGCCGCTGGTGATGCTGGTGTTTTACCCGCTGGTTGGCCATTTTTCAAAACATACCCTCTGGTTATGACTAACATAGCCATGGAAAATGGCCCATTTATAGATGGTTTACCTATTAAAAATGGTGATTTTCCATGGCTATGTTAAATAGCCAGAGGGTATGTTAGTTTCTTCCCCCCAAATGTTGAAGAGTGTAAAGACACATAAAAAAATTCTTCAAAACTCATGGTTTTGTCAGCTAAATAGGCAATGTTCAATTGTAGTTTTTTTTTTTTTGTGGGGGAGGGGGAGATTTTAAGTTCCCGACATTCCATAACCATCATAAGCAACGCTCGGTTGGGTGTCAGTTGATGTGCCAGACCCGACCGGACTTGAATGGCATCCTTGGAAGCATCATCGAATGGGATGATGCCGAGAGGAGATGGAAGGCCAGGGACAAAAAAAGCTTCCAGCGCTAGGAGTTGTTAATCTTAAAGGAGTTGGTTCAGTGACTTGTCAGTGACTTGTCAGTTGTTAATCTCATTCGTTTTGATTAAAAAAATTGAGATTGTTCTGACATGTTCTGACGTATTTTATTTTTATTTTACAATATATATATATATATATATATAATACATATATAATCTATATAATATATATATATTATATATATATATATATTGTGTTTCAGCTTTCGATCACACTGTTAACTTTCATAATTCCCTGTGCTTAAGGACCCCCCCCCTGTCCTTAAGGGTCGGGTGTGTGCGCAAAGAGGTGTTTGGAAGTCAAAACTAGATTAGACTGGGATTGGATACATCCACCATGCGAGGGTGTAGCTGCATAGCTCAAGATGACCCAGCAACTTTGGTGTGACCAGCTGAAAACGCAAACAACAACAACAACAAAATAATATGATTTGCATGCAGAAAACTGCAAATCAATCACTGTGAGCATTATGATCACTGACAACTCTGAAACTGAATTTCATGGAGGCATACTAGACACCAAACGCCAGTGCCACCAAACAAAACGGAAACTTCTTGACGCACCATTTTTTCTTATTGTTTTTTGATATTTTTATAGTTGTTCTTTTTCTTTTTTTAAATATTTTTTGATTATTTTTCTAGTGTTTTTCTATTGTTTTTTAAATTTTCATTGTTATCCTCAAAAATATTTGTAATTTGATTTTCATTTTTCTCGTGTTGTTTACCATTTCCAATAGTTGATCAATTTCCAGTGTTTTTTCAAAACAAGAATGCTTATTATTTTTATTCAAAAAACTTTGTAATATTATGTTTATTGTTTGTTTCTAGTGTTTTTCTATTTTTATATTTCGATTTTTTTGATTGTATTGCCTTCTTTTTCATTTTTTTAAGGGTCAGTCCTTAAATTTAGAGGGTCCAGCCCTTAAATTCAAATGGTAAATCCTTATATTCATAGGGTCAGTCCTTAAATTCATAGGGACAGTCCTTAAATTCAAACAGTCCAGCCCTTAAATTCAAAGGGTCAGTCCTTAAATACAAAGGGTAAATCCTTAAATTCAGAAGGTTAGTCCTTGAATAACAAAATTTCCATTGAAAGGGGTCCTTGGGGTAAATGGGGTCCCGAGCTGCGCGCCGTGCGCGCGCGCGCCAAAAAGGCTTCATTTAGGAGACCATTTTGGCGCGCGGCGCGTGCGCACCCAGGACCCCTTTCACTCCGAGGACCCCTTTCAAAGGAAATCTTGTTAAATTCAGAAGGTCAATCCTTATTCCGTGGGTCCAGCCCTTAAATTCAAAGGGCCAGTCCTTAAATACAAAGGGTAAATCCTTAAATTCAAAGGGCCAGTCCTTAAATTCAGAGGGTCAGAACTTAAATTCAGATGGTCCAGCCCTTAAATTTAAATACAAAGGGTAAAGCCTTAAATTCAGAGGATCAGCCCTTAAATTCGGATGGTTAATCCTTAAATTCAAGTGGTCAGTTCTTAAATTCAGAGGGTCCAGTCCTTAAATTCAGACCGCCAATTCAGATTGGTCAACCCTTAAATTTTGATGGTCAATGCGTAG
This sequence comes from Cladocopium goreaui, assembly GCA_947184155.2. NCBI lineage: Eukaryota > Dinophyceae > Suessiales > Symbiodiniaceae > Cladocopium > Cladocopium goreaui. Next base: position 25,240 of record CAMXCT020002572.1, read on the forward strand.
AATCCAATTATCCTGAAATTGAAAGGGCCCAATCCTTAAATTCAAAGGGCCTTTAGACTCTTATGATCCAATCCTTAAATTCAGATGGTCGGACATTAAATTCAGAGGGTCAGACCTTAAATTCAGAGGGTCAGACCTTAAATTCAGAGGGTCAGACCGTGACCTTAGGTTCGGAGGGTCAGACCTTAGGTTCAGAGGGTCAGCCTTAAATTCAAAGGGTCCCTCTGTACTTAAGGAACTTTGGCATCACTTTTGGGTAAAAAAACGACCAAAAACAAATGATTTGTATGCAAAAGTGATGCCAAAATTGCCAAGTTGGCCTAATTTGGCATACATTTTTCACCAAAAACTTTGATTTTTGATTGTTTTTTATCAAAAAGTGATGCCCAAATTCCTTAAGTACAGAGGGACCCTCTGAATTTAAGGCTGACCCTCTGAATTTAAGGTCTAACCCTCCGAATTTAAGGTCTGACCCTCTGAATTTAAGGTGTGACCCTCTGAATTTAAGGTCTGACCCTCTGAATTTAAGTTCTGACCCTCTGAATTTAAGGTCTGACCCTCTGAATTTAAGGTTTGACCCTCTGAATTTAAGGTCTGGCCCTCTGAATTTAAGGTCTGACCCTCTGAATTTAAGGTCTGGCCCTCTGAATTTTAGGCTTGATCCTCTGAATTTAAGGACTGGCCCTCGGAATTTAAGGATCGACCCTGTGAGTTTTAAGATTTTGTAGCAGGACTTGTAACAAAGTGCTTGTCACGTTTGAAGGGCAAACTAATGATTTAGATTTAGATATTCTCGATCCCCACATCTCTTCCCTGTCCCCATGGCGGAATCGGCGAAACGTCTACTTGATCTACAACCAGTCCGAGAAGATGAGAGGAGATCCCCGGATCACAAGAAGTCCAAACAAGAAAAGAAAGAAGAGAAAAGACGAGAAAAAAAGGAAAAGAAGGCAGAGAAGAACGCCGCGAAGAATGAAAGACGAGAGGAACAGGCAAAGCATTGGCGAGAACAAATTGCCAACACACCACATCGGCCATACACAGACCCCTCGGAGGAAACAATCACCCCCCCGAGACGAGACACCCTGAAGGCATACAGCAGTGCACGACCTTCAGCATCCCGCAGCAAGGAAGCAATGACAGCAGACACAGAAGAACGTATCAGCACAGCTGAAAAAGATATCAACCAACTCTTTGACGACACCGGCATTCTCTTCAGCGGCATGAAGCAGATGCAGAAGCAACAAAACTACCTGATGCAAAGAGACCAGAACCAAGCTAGAAAGGAAGCGAACCAACAAGCTATCATTACAGGCTGGCCAGTAGACGCACAAGAACAAGACCGAGATCGCATCGTAGACTGGTTGGTTGGTGCCGCCTCCATCCCTGCAAGGGAATTCCTCTACGCATCACACAAAGTTCAAGGTGAAGTCCTTTCCCGAATCTCCATCCTACACTTCAGGAGTGTATGGGCTACAAAGAAGTTCCTGGAAAGCGCCCGCAGAATCACATCAGACAGACACCCCTTGCCATACTGGCATTCCGACAACAGCATTCCAAGAGACAGTTCTGGCACCCCCTACTTCCTGAGGGTCAAGCAGCAAATCTCCACACCCGACCGAATCAGGAGCATCCCCATGAAGGCATTCCTACAATTGATCAATGACACCCCAAACTGCGAATACCATCAAGAAACAAGAAACCTTCACAAGAACTGGGCTGCCAACATCATTGCAACAGAGAACGGCAACTTGTTGAAGTGTGTCTTCAACGACGCGGATGGGACAGTGAAGCTTCTCATCCGGGAGGATCTATTCCCAATGGCCGAAGAAGGATTAGCAACTGCTTGGAAAAAAGTAACAACACGACACTCAGACGAAGACTTCACAACGCAAAAAGGAAAAGGAAAGGGAAAGGCAAAATCCTCCTCAAGCACAGCCCGAGGCGTCCAAGATTACCTCTACAAGGTGCATTTGGTAAGGGTCCGTCCGCTTGAGGACGATGAGGATCCATAGGGGCTTTGCGGCTGGCCAAGCATACCGTGGAAACACGGACTTCGAAACCAAAACGACACCAATTCTAGTTTTGCTCCAATGATACCGCAGCTCTGCGGACTTCGTCACCAAAAAGAGACTAGACAAAAAACAACCGAATCCCAATTTTTAAACGCTGGCGTCCTACCTTCCATAGGTGGGCTGGGTCAGCCGCGAATCGCCCACCGGAGTTTTCTGCGGAGACGAAATGGTCTTACAACACAGCACTCAAAACACAAACTCAAATTGCCAAGAGCGAGTCATAAAAGAGGCCTACGTTCAAGAGACGCTGTAAACAAACGAAAAACTAAACGAACAGAGAACCGCAGAGAGAACAGAATTTCATACCGCATTTATAAGAAGGCTGTGTTGCAAACCCGCTTTGGCAAGGCCAAGCCGGCGGGTTTTCACAATTTGGCTCAGGATACCCCTCAGCCATGCCTTGACGCACGGAACTTCTTCCTTACTGCTGCACATTCCAGGCTAGACGGTTTCCACAAATATCGTAATAAAGAAAAGACCTTAAGTAACCCCAAAAAACCTGATGACCCTAACTATCAGCAAGACTCTGCTGCCAGATGGACTATGAATTCTTACATTAAATTTGGTTCATTGAATTGCCGTGGTCTTGCGAGTGAACACAGCGTGACCAAAAAAGAAGTATTGGTTCACTCCATGAGGAAACTCGGCCTAGATATGCTTTTTCTTCAGGAAACTCACATAAATACAAATTCGACCGAAACGATTGAGGGCTTTTGTTTCATATACTCCACAAGCATAACGGATGCTCAAAGAAAACAAGCCGATAAAACCAGAGCAGAAAATACGGCTAGAGGCCGCCAAAGAAATGGAGTCCGACATGCACCCCCAATTGACATTGAACATGGAGGCACAGGTGTTATTCTTTCCCCAAAAGCAAAAGCTACACTCTTAGACTTTAAGCAAATTGATGGTCGAATCATGACCGTAACTTTGGATATGATTGGGCCGCCTCTCCACTTCCTAAATGCGTATGCGCCACAAAGCGGTACTGAGACCAGATTAAAGAATGATTTCTATGAAACGCTGGAACGTAATTTGGTCAGTTTCCCCAATAGTCATCCAACCTTCATCGTAGGAGACTTCAATGCAAGACTGCATGCCCGTTTTGAGAATGAAGCTTGTTGTATTGGACAGCACATTTTTGGACGTGGCTTGAACTTCTTGATCCACAATTCTAGCCCAGCTTCATTTGAGAACAGAAGCCTATTTGTAGAATTTTGTTTGGCACATGACCTCCACATTGGTAACACATTATTTCAAAAACCTGTGTCAAAGCAGGTGACCTTCAGAGAAGCTGGTGTGCTAGGTGGACCTCCCTGGTCCCCGGATAGATTTGCTCAGATTGATTTTGTTTTGGTTCCTGACAGGTGGAAAAACACTTTGGTTGACGTGTCCTCATCCCCTGAAATCTTCACTGAATCAGATCACTTCATTGTTTGTGCGAAATGCCGCGTCAGAAGGAAGCAGCTTAGTTCTACCGTGGTCAAAAAGATTACATATAGTCCCCCTACTCCACTGGAAAAAGCCAGTTATAACCAGTTCATTTCAGATACACTGCGCCAGGCAAGTGATGCGGAAGCCAAAACCTTCCTTGATTCTATCCGTAAAGCAGCACGTGTAAATTTGAGACCAACACCGCTCGGCAGACGACGTTCGTATATTTCTGAACATACATGGGACCTGATCTTGCAAAGGCAAAGAGAACATGACAATGGCAATCATGATATCTTATCTGAACTTACTAAGAAGATCAAAAAAGAGGCTAAGAAAGATAAAAAAAGACATATCCTCGAACAGTTGAAAGATACCTTACCATCTAGAGAGCAATGGGCTGGAATAAAAATCATCAAAAACAAGCGGACACCCAATTTCACCAAAATGAAAGATAAAGATGGAAATAGGGTCGGCCCCCGCGGGCGTGCAGGAGCAGTTGCTGATTATTTACATGCTGTGCAGTGGAAAGCTGACATCCTACCGCCGTCAATTACTAAGAGATCAATCATCCAAAGTGACTTGCCCTATAATCTTGATCAAATAACTATGACAGAACTTGATGCAGCATTACGAAAAGCGAAGAACCACAAAGCTGCCGGCCCTGATGGCATTCAGGCTGAATTATTCAAATATTTGGATGTACAAAACAGAGCAGCTCTCCTTTCCGTATTGAATGGGTGGTGGTCCAAGGAAGCTATCCCATCAGATTTCTTAAATGCCCAAGTTGTTTCTATTTTTAAAAAAGGAGACACTGAAAACATTGCTAATTATAGACCCATCTCTCTGTTGAATGCTATTTATAAGATCTTTGCTGAAATCATTAGACAGAGGCTTTCTGACGTAATTGACCCATACATTTGTAATACCCAATTCGGGTTCAGAAAAAACCGTTCCACCACGGACGCGTTATTCATAGCCAGAAGGTTGCAAGATTTGGGAGAACGATCTGGGGACAATATCGTGATATGTATGTTAGACTGGAAGCAAGCCTTCGACCGGATCTCACACCCGCGGATGATGCAGGCCTTGGAGAGGTTGAACTTACCAAGAAAATTCAGAAATCTTATTGCAAGTTTTTACACGGACCTTTCCTTCCAAGTGAAACATGAAAATTTTCTATCGCATGCTAAATCTCAAGATGCCGGCATACGTCAGGGATGCCCACTCTCCCCATTTCTGTTTATACTCGTCATGACTGTTCTGTTTCACGACATTGGCGTAGAACACTACAGGGACCTTTCAGAATGTAGGCTTGACCAAATCAGTTTTAATGAAGTCCTGTACGCAGATGACACGCTCCTGATTTCCCGAAACACATTTGGCATGAACTTGTTGCTTCATGCCATAGAAGACGAATCAGCTTACTACGGACTAAAACTCAACCACGACAAATGTCACGTTTTGGCAATGAACGGTCACAACTGTATTCGCTTTAAAGATGGATCTCGCATGAAGCACGTGGAAGAAGCCGTTTACTTGGGCGGAATTTTGACCAAACATGTTAACATTGCGTCAGAAGTGTCCAACAGAATTGCATCAGCTATGGCGACTTGGAAGAGTTTGGATATTTTTTGGAAAGAAGCACAATGCAGCACCAGAAACAAAATTCTAATTTATAATGCAGTCATTCAATCAAAACTTCTCTATGCCTTGGAAACAATTGAGATTCCAGTGGCTCTCCTTTCACGATTAGAATCTTTTCAGTTGAAAGGTTTGCGAAAGATTCTAGGCATGACTACGACCTACATCAATCGTGCAAACACAAATGAGGAGGTTTTCAGAAGAGCAAACTTGCACATTGCAGCGAACCATCATGGAACCAAAATTGAACCAATTCAGGACATTTTGGCCCATCGTCGCATCGCACTTGCAGCGAAAGTTTTGAGACAAGACAATGACAGCCCTATGAGAATGGTCAGTTTCAAAAAAGATACCGCCGCACCTGTTGAGGTATTGTTTCGACGGGTCGGCAGACCCAGGAAACAATGGACGCAAAACACCTTGACTATGATATGGCGTAAAATTCGTAATGACCAAAGTGATTTCAACAATTCCAACGCACAACTTGCTCAAATACTGCAAGCAGCTATCAACAAAGAAATCTAGTAACATTTTCCTACCAGGCTGTATCCTGGACATCGTAACTAAGTCGAACTAATCTATAGTTCTACTTCAAGGAGTTCCTGTACTGAGGGGCAACGATGCTGCGGGGAGCCTACGGGTATGGCACCTGCCTTTCTAAGTTAGTTTCACATCCGTTTTTTCACAAACCATACCTATGGCACGCAAGAAGAAGAAGAATCCTAATCCCTAATCCTAATCCCTAATCCTCATCCCTAATCCTAATCCCTAATCCTAATCCCTAATTCTAATCCCTAATTCTAATCCCGAATTCTAATCCCTAATTCTAATCCCGAATCCTAATCCCTAATCCTAATCCCTAATCCTAATCCCTAATCCTAATCCCTAACCCCTAATCCTAATCCCTAATCCTAATCCCTAATCCCTAATCCTAATCCCTAATTCTAATCCCTAAATCTAAATCCTAATCCTAATCCCTAATCCTAATCCCTAATTCTAATCCCTAATCCCTAATCCTAATCCCTAATCCCTAATCCTAATCCCTAATCCTAATCCCTAATCCTAATCCCTAATCCTAATCCCTAATCCTAATCCCTAATCCTAATCCCCAATCCTAATCCCTAATCCTAATCCCTAATCCCTAATCCTAATCCCTAATCCCTAATCCTAATCCCTAATCCTAATCCCTAATCCTAATCCCTAATCCTAATCCCTAATTCTAATCCCTAATTCTAATCCCGAATTCTAATCCCTAATCCTAATCCCTAATTCTAATCCCTAAATCTAAATCCTAATTCTAATCCCGAATTCTAATCCCTAATTCTAAATCCTAATTCTAAATCCTAATTCTAAATCTTAATTCTAAATCCTAATTCTAAATCCTAATTCTAAATCCTAATTCTAAATCCTAATTCTAAATCCTAATTCTAAATCCTAATTCTAAATCCTAATTCTAAATCCTAATTCTAAATCCCTAATTCTAAATCCTAATTCTAAATCCCTAATTCTAAATCCTAATTCTAAATCCTAATTCTAAATCCTAATTCTAAATCCTAATTCTAAATCCTAATTCTAAATCCTAATTCTAAATCCTAATTCTAAATCCTAATTCTAAATCCTAATTCTAAATCCTAATTCTAAATCCTAGTTCTAAATCCTAGTTCTAAATCCTAATTCTAAATCCTAATTCTAAATCCTAATTCTAAATCCTAATTCTAAATCCTAATTCTAAATCCTAATTCTAAATCCTAATTCTAAATCCTAATTCCTAATTCTAAATCCTAATTCTAAATCCTAATTCTAAATCCTAATTCTAAATCCTAATTCTAAATCCTAATGCTAAATCCTAATGCTAAATCCTAATGCTAAATCCTAATGCTAAATCCTAATGCTAAATCCTAATGCTAAATCCTAATGCTAAATCCTAATGCTAAATCCTCATGCTAAATCCTAATTCTAAATCCTAATTCTAAATCCTAATTCTAAATCCTAATTCTAAATCCTAATTCTAAATCCTAGTTCTGAATCCTAATTCTAAATCCTAATTCTAAATCCTAATTCTAAATCCTAATTAAATCCTAATTCTAAATCCTAATTCTAAATCCTAATGCTAAATCCTAATGCTAAATCCTAATGCTAAATCCTAATGCTAAATCCTAATTCTAAATCCTAATGCTAAATCCTAATGCTAAATCCTAATTCTAAATCCTAATTCTAAATCCGAATTCTAAATCCGAATTCTAAATCCTAATTCTAAATCCTAATTCTAAATCCTAATTCTAAATCCTAATTCTAAATCCTAATTCTAAATCCTAATTCCAAATCCTAATTCTAAATCCTAATTCTAAATCCTAATTCTAAATCCTAAATCCTAATTCTAAATCCTAATTCTAAATCCTAATTCTAAATCCTAATTCTAAATCCTAATTCTAAATCCTAATTATAAATCCTAATTCTAAATCCTAATTCTAAATCCTAATTCTAAATCCTAATTCTAAATCCTAATTCTAAATCCTAATTCTAAATCCTAATTCTAAATCCCTAGTTCTAAATCCTAATTCTAAATCCTAATTCTCAATCCTAGTTCTAAATCCTAATTCTAAATCCTAATTCTAAATCCTAATTCTAAATCCTAATTCTAAATCCTAAATCCTAATTCTAAATCCTAATTCTAAATCCTAATTCTAAATCCCAATTCTAAATCCTAATTCTAAATCCTAATTCTAAATCCTAATTCTAAATCCTAATTCTAAATCCTAATTCTAAATCCTAATTCTAAATCCTAATTCTAAATCCTAATTCTAAATCCTAATTCTAAATCCTAATTCTAAATCCTAGTTCTAAATCCTAGTTCTAAATCCTAATTCTAAATCCTAATTCTAAATCCTAATTCTAAATCCTAATTCTAAATCCTAATTCTAAATCCTAATTCTAAATCCCAATTCTAAATCCCAATTCTAAATCCTAATTCTAAATCCTAATGCTAAATCCTAATGCTAAATCCTAATGCTAAATCCTAATGCTAAATCCCAATGCTAAATCCTAATGCTAAATCCTAATGCTAAATCCTAATGCTAAATCCTAATTCTAAATCCTAATTCTAAATCCTAATTCTAAATCCTAATTCTAAATCCTAAATCCTAATTCTAAATCCTAATTCTAAATCCTAATTCTAAATCCTAAATCTAAATCCTAAATCCTAAATCTAAATCCTAATTCTAAATCCTAAATCTAAATCCTAAATCTAAATCCTAAATCTAAATCCTAAATCTAAATCTAATCTAATCTAATCTAATCTATCTTTCTAAGTATCTGTCTATCTGTTTGTTTGTCTGTCTGTCTGTCTATCTATTTACTTATCTAATATATCATATCCAATATATCTATTTGTTTGTCTGTCTATCTATCAATCTATCAATCTATCAATCTATCAATCTATCAATCTATCAATCTATCAATCTATCAATCTACCAATCTACCAATCTATCAATCTATCAATCTATCAATCTATCAACCAATCTCATATATCTACATAATCTATCTATTTATTTGTTTGTCTATTTGTCTATCAAACTAGTCTAATCTTCTCTGATCTTATCTAATCTAAGCTAAGCTAATCTAATCCAACCTCTCTAATCTTTCAAGTCTGTCTATAAATCTATCTAATCTATCTAATCCACCTAGTCTACCTTTTCTATCTGATCTATCTAATATGCCTACTCTATCCAAGTGACCTTACCTATCTATTCAATCTAAATAATCTACATGAAAGCAAAGCAGAGAAAAAAAACAGTTTCTCTGGAAACAAATTCCTTTGCGGTCCTATCCTGTACAGTACGCTGACTGATGCAGGTTTCATGGAGTAGGTTTCATGTTGGTTACATGCTGGGTTTGCTGATTTAGCTTACTGGTGTGTAACCTCCATGACAACTCCCTCGAACCTGCATGGAATCTGCATGGAACCTCCATGGAACCTGCATCAGGCAGAGTGCATGGTAAAACCAACAAGTGTAGATAGAGGCATCACCTCCATAACGCACATGGAAACTGCATGAAATCTACATCAATTCTCCATGGAACCTCCATGAAAACTGCATCAGTTAGAAGGCGCCATGCAACCATCACGTTTAGACACAAGAAACAATGGAACCTACATGAAACCTCCATGAAACCTACATCAATTCTCCATGGAACCTGCATGGATACTCCATCAAAGAAGCGCCATACAAGCACCAGGTGTAGATACAGGGAACAGAAACTTTTTTTTTAGTGGACACTACGTGGAAACCATCAGACGCTTTGACGCAAATTGATCGCAAATCGATCGTAAATCGATCGTAAACTGATCGTAAAAAAACGCACAAAAACTGTCATAGCATCTGTGCATTTTGATGTCGTTTTCACTAGGTCATCTGTCTTTGTTGATGTCCCTTTTTGTTTCTGCACTGGAAAAGTCAATTTCTTCCAGAGTTTCTATTTATCCTGAGTGTTCACTGCTTGGTGGTTTCGATTTTGGCAAGGTTTCAAATGTGAATTTTTGTTTGATGTCATTTTGATGGAGTTTTATGTCTGTCTCGGTGTCAACTTGATGGAGGTTCCTAACATAATATTGCAAACTAAGTTAATTAAAAGACGAAACCACCAAGAGAAATGAACTCACTTATGTCATCTTGGATTCTATGATCACCAAACCATATGAATATATGAATTGGCAAGTGCCGTTTTCTACAGGCCTTAGGTTCTTGTCGATGTCATATTGATGTTGTTTTATGGCCTTCTTATTCGTTTTTAGGCCGATGTCAAATCGATCGACAAAGGATCGCAAAATGATCGCAAAACAACGTCGAAATCCTACATCAAAATGACACATTACAAAGTCCACACTTGAAACCCTGGCCTTGCCAACATCAAAACCGCCAAGCAACGAACACTCAGGATAAATAGAAATTCTGGAAGAATTTGACTTTTCCAGTGCAGAAACCTCAGCAAAGACAGATGGCCTAGTGAAAACGACATCAAAACGCACAGATGCTATAACAGTTTTTGTGCGATCAATTTAGTTACGATCGATTTGCGATCGATTTGCATCAAAGCGTCTGATGGTTTCCATGTAGTTTCCATTAAAAAAACTCGAACATGTTCCCTGTATCTACACCTGATGATTGTATGGCGTCTTCCTTGATGGAGTTTCCACGCAGGTTCCATGGAGAATTGATGTAGGTTTCATGGAGGTTTCATGTAGGTAACCGTTGTTTCTTGTGTCTAAACGTGATGGTTGCATGGCGCCTTCTAACTGATGCAGTTTTCATGGAGGTTCCATGCAGGTTCCATGGAGGTTCCATGGAGAATTGATGTAGAATTTCACGCAGTTTCCATGTGCGTTATGGAGGTGGTGCCTCTATCTACACTTGTTGGTTTTTTCATGCGCTCTGACTGATGCAGGTTCCATGGAGGTTCCATGCAGATTCCATGCAGGTTCCAGGGAGTTGTCATGGAGGTTACACACCAGTAAGCTAAATCAGCAAACCCAGCATGTAACCAACATGAAACCTGCATGGAAGCTCCATGGAAAATCCATGAAACCTGCATCAGTCAGAGTACAGGATAGGACCACACGGTTTCAAGAAACTGTCTTTCCCCCATTTCAAAAATAAATAGACAAGTACAGAAAAATGCACTAGAATTCAATAATCAATTAAACAATCACGTGAAATTATTGGACATTAAATAAGTGTACATTTTCCGAGATACAAGATGAATATCAATTCAAAAACAAACCTAATCTGGTAGCAATCATTGTTGTTTTAAATGTGTTTTCTTTATTTTCAACGATTTCATTGTTTGCAGGGTTTGATATTTTTTTTCTAAGTTTACAAAACCATCAATTCCCAGACTTCCAAACCACCAACCCAAACCACCACGTAAGCACAAGTTGAATGGCAGCAATCCATATTCGATAATTTTCAGGGAAATGTCAACATCCAATACTCACCACCTGCGCATGATTGAACGGTACTTTCTGCCATCAATTCGATCCATTTCCGACCTGAGTTGGAAGAATCGAGTTGGAGGGAACCCAGGATGAGGACGATGATGATGATGATGACGATGACGATGATAATGATGATGTTGATGATGATGATGGTGATGATGATGATGACGATGATAATGATAATGTTGATAATGATTATGATGTTGATGATGATGATGGTGATGATGATGATGACGATGATGATGACGATGGTAATGATGATGTTGATGATGATTATGATGTTGATTGCGATGATGATGATGATGATGGTGATGATGATGATGATGATGATGCTGCCGCTGCCGCTGCCGCTGCCGCCGCCGCCGCCGCCGATGATGATGATGATGATGAGAATGATGAAGTTGATGATGATTATGATGATTATGATGTTGATTATGATCATCATCCACAATCCTACTGCTGCCTAGGGGAGGGAAAAAGCGCACTGACAGGCTGACAGGTCTTGCAGTTGTTTGAGATCATACTGGGCATTGAACAAAAGCAATGGTCTGTTTGGATTCTGTTTAACATGTCACAGTCTGTTACAGAAATTCAAATCAATTAGATTCTTTCGTGCCGCCACTTGTTTGGCATGTTTGGATCAATTTATCTTTGGAAAACAATCCATTCACTGAGCTCGCCTGTTGTATATCTTCAAATGATGGTCCTTATTTTGTTGATGCACAAATTTTCTATATAGCAAGGAATGCGATTTAAACAGAAACACAATATCGCACATTGAAAACATGCTTAGGGACATGGCCTCAACCTTAAATTCGAGGGGTGCCCCCGAATTACGAAAGTTAGCAGATCACACTTTGCAGTGACCACTGGGTCCTGCTGGGTCCAGGTCCACATGGATGATGGCTCGGGCAAAATGCTTCGGACGTGCCATTTAGAGATGGTCAGCGACTCCAAAGGAACCAGTTGGGAACCGGCACCGGAAGAACCGGAACTCGAAATTTCTGCAGTTTTTTGATGTTTTTTGGGTCAAGTCTGGTTGGGGTACCAATGGACCTTCAAAATTGTTCACTCTAATGAATCATATCAAACATTATGAAACCATTTTGAACGATGGAAACCATATTAAACCATATTCAACCGAAGCATCCGATTTTGGCGGGCGGATTCTGTTTTTCCAAACCCAGGTCCGGAAACGGATTTCACATGCTGGACGGATTAGCAACAAAGCTGGGATCCTTCAGTGCTAAGACTTAGGGCATCCACTTGTCCATTTACCAAACATAATGTGGGCGGAACCAAACAGGTTTTCAAGCTACGTCCGTCTATTGGAAATTAGCTCACTACATGTTTGGTCCCTTCAACGATCATATAGTGGCTGCTTTTTAATGTGCTTTGTTTTGGGGCTCCGTCTGAAATCAAGGGCACCAACGAACAATCAGGAGCCTCTAAAACTCCACCCGATCAGCAGGAGAGCCTAAGGAATTGCTTGTGCTCAATAGGGAGCCAGGAGATTTGTTGACTTTCGGCCGAATTTGTGGGTCACGACGCAAAACCTGGAATCATCAATCATGTTCAGTCTGAACAGTTTCTTACACCTTGTTTTCTTTGCGATGAACATCAATTTAGGAAACCCAGAGCCATACACGACAGCCTCCCAGGGACTTACAAGCAATGGTCACGGATTGAAATTGTCATCTTCTCTTCCAGGGTGGCATTTCACAATAGAGGGAAATTATGATTTTGTGTACTAGTACCATATTATGCGTATACCTTCCCTGTAATACCCGTCACCAAAAATCATCATTGAAATATTGAGCAAATGAGGCATATCATGGCATGATATGACATATCACCATGAAGTACAAAGTTATCAAGTATAAAAATCAAATCAAAGGTATATCACCATGTATAGCAGATTATTCGATTACCTCAAGTTAGCTCCAAACCCTGAAGCTATCTTTGCAGCGCGGTTGCTAAGGCCACCCACTAGGTCGCCAAAGCCTGACGAGGTGTCCCGAGTGGGCCACATGTTTTTTAAATCACCCAGTTTTGGTGATCTTTGATGTTTCTTGAAAAAACACATTTTTTTTTAATGTTTTTATTCAGAGGTGTAGCAGCCGATTTGAGATGGTGGAAAAAGTGACGATGAAGATTCTTGGTCAAAAAGGAGTATCCTAAAACCAATCTTGACCCAGTCCTGAATGCCACCAGGAATTGAATCCATCACTAGTATTTAGACACGTTTCTCAAACCCAAATCTGGGGACTTCGGAAGCTTAGCCCTTCCCCATGCAGGGACCGTTGTCCTGTCAGGCAGTCAAGCCGTTGGGGTCGCCCAGCTGTGATTTGAACACTTTCGAAATCTCTTATTGCTATATCATTGATATCATGCTAAATCAATAGGCATTAAACAGCATTAATGGATAATAGTAGATATTAAATATATTAATGGGCATTGGCTCACCCATGTTTTTCTTTTTGTGGACCAGCTCACTGTACCCTCAAGATCCTTGAAGTGTCATTCTGTAGCTTTTTCTTCATGTAAAAAGGTAAGAGAAACCATTTCTGCTTTGACATCAACGCCATGAGCTATGTATCCAACAAATTCTTGCATGAGAAGAGTTGTATGTCACAGTCGGCCGCGAACTCCAATAATGTTCCGCAAAGAAATGCAGCACGTTGCTGAATCCACAAGAGAATCTAAGTCTCCACCTGTTTTCCGGCAGCTTCAACTTGAGTACCATTGGGTTAGCTACGCTTCGCTGATGTTAGAAACGGTGTGGATCGAAACATTTTCCCCTGAGGCGTATCGCACCAAATATCTTGGTGAGAATCAAGGGCATCAAGGTGGAGAGTCGCCGTTTCCAAACGTTTGATGGTTGATGGTGTTGCATCACCACATTAAATGGCGCCTGCCATTTAAATTTCAAGTGATGCTTCTGAAGGAAATTAGAACCCTGTTGGTACAGACAATATATATATATATCATATAATATAATATATATATATAATATATATATACATATTATGATAATATATGTATTATCTGGCCGGTAAAGTCAGTTTTTTTCTGGGTTGTGTCACTACTTGTCGCATCCTTCTTTCAGAGCTGGCCAGGTTCGGCCCGAGCTCAACGGTCTACAAGGCATGCAGATTAGAACTGTCATGAGCCCATTGATGCCAAAAGAATTCAAGGCTGGTCGACCTAAATTCTACATAATTATACAACCACTGGTTACAAGCACCATGTAGTCTCCCATACCCCAAGTTTATGGGGAATTTACCATGATTTGCCTTATCAACACTCGCCAGAGATAGCTTCACACTCTGCACAACTTCTTCAGGATTTTCTTTTATGTTTTGATTATACAATGCAATATAATACAATACAATACAATACAATATAATATAATATAATATAATATAATAACATAGACCCGGGCAAGCCGGCGGCGGAAGTTTCCCAAAAATAAATGACCTATAGTTCAAAGACAACCTGTCCCGACCGTGTCCTTCCCTCGACACTCCACACCTCACACTGCACACTGCACTCTTCGCACTCCAAACTTCAAACTTCACACTCCACACTTCACACTTCACACTCCACACTTCTCACTTCTCACTGCTTCCTTTACACTCCAAACCTCACACTTCACACTTCACACTTCACACTGCGCTCTTCGCACTCCAAACTTAAACTTCACACTCCACACTTCACACTTCACACTCCAAACTTCACACTTCTCACTTCCCACTGCTTCCTTCACACTTCACACTTCACACTGCACTCTTTACGCCCCACACTTCACACTGCTCTAAACCTACGTGCAACAAAAGAAACACTAGTGCCAAAATGGAGAGAATCTGCTAACAAATCCATTTCGCAGCCTTCATGCAGCCACTCCAAGACGATTTACGAGATCCAGCTGCAAAAGACAATAGTCTTACGAATGCAGCCACGGCACGAAGCAACCTCGACGCAGCCATTACAATGCGATCTGCAGAGACTGAGTTGCGAAACACAATAGAACTACGCGCAACGGCGTCGGAAATTGTAGCTCCAAAACCGGATCTCGACGCCAGAGCGAAAAAAAGACGATTTTGAAGCACTTTTTAAAAGGATTTTTAGAAGAAAAATCACTAGCGCCAAAATGGAGAAAATCTGCTAACAA
>CAMXCT020002572.1:40655-94912 GCA_947184155.2 Cladocopium goreaui
TATCTCTCAAAACGCATTTCGTTGCGAGACTTCCTTCAAACTCCATCGGCAACTCCTCCACCAGCAACCACTTGCAATTTGCAATTTGCATTGCGGGAACGATCCTACGTTGCAAATCACAATGGCATTCCATCGGCAACTCATCCACCAGCACCACTTGCAATCCCATTTACAATTGCGGGAACGATCCTACAGTTGCAAATCACAATGGAATTCTGTCGACACCACACATGCACGAAAAACAGGTGAAACCCCATTTACAATGCGGAACCGATCCGAGACCATGATCCGAGCATGATCCGACCACACACGAGACCGTCTCGCAACCGTCGCACCGCAGAGGTAGATCATCGAGGTTCGGGGACGGACTTTGTATGGAAAAACATAGGGTTTCGTGCATCTGCTATCTCTCAAAAACGCATTTCGTGCGAGACTTCCTTCAAAAATCCAACTTGAAGATGTCATTTACAATTAACTCTGTCCCTCACTAACTCTTTCTTTGACTAACTCTTTCCCTAACTAACTCTTTCCCGCACTAACTCTTTCTTTGACTAACTCTTTCCCGGACATTCCTCTTTCCCTCACGAACTCTTTCTTTGACTAACTCTTTCCCTGACATTCTAAAAGTTACAATTAACTCTGTCCCTAACTAACTCTTCCTTTGACTAACTCTTTCCCCGACAGTCTAAAGGTTACAATTAACTCTTTCCCTAACTAACTCTTTCCCTCACTAACTCTTTCCCTACCATTAACTCTCTCCGTAACTAACTTTCTTTGACTAACTCTTTCCCTGACATTCTAAAAGTTGCAATTAACTCTCTCCCTAACTAACTCTTCCTTTGACTAACTCTTTCCCTGACAGTCTAAAAGTTACAATTAACTCTTTCCCTAACTAACTCTTTCCCTCACTAACTCTTTCTTTGACTAACTCTTTCCCTGACATTCTAAAAGTCCGTAACGCGGAAGTTTCTCCCCTAAACTTC
The DNA here is from genome assembly GCA_947184155.2 of Cladocopium goreaui. Lineage (NCBI taxonomy): Eukaryota > Dinophyceae > Suessiales > Symbiodiniaceae > Cladocopium > Cladocopium goreaui. The sequence goes on from CAMXCT020002572.1 coordinate 41,639, forward strand.
CTTTGATAATATAATACAATATAATACAATACATACGAATAATACGGGTATCGGTATGACGCTATCTTTCGCAATTGCTGACCCCTGGATAGCATTCATGTTTGATTTGGAAATGCTTGAAGCCTATTAATCTCCCAAAGTGTGGGTTAAAATCCCATTTTTAGAGATGTTTTTTTTTCCCATGAGTTAAGAATTGAAGAATGTCCGAGTGTTGGATCGTTGTTCTTTTCCATGAATTAGAGACATTTCTTGCATGGTTTCAGAATGAAGATCCCAATTTAACCATAGTTTTCGATGTGTTAGGAATCAAAAACCCATGGCTTAAGAATTGACATCCCATTGGTTCAAACAATTTTTCCATGGCTTAAAATACACTGTCCAGGCGTCGTCACCGCCTGGGATCCACATGAAGAATCCTGGGCTGTTCAGCGCTGAGATCAGATGGCAGATCATCAGATTCCTGGTTCCCAGTGGTCTTTATAGGGAACCATCCTGATTTTGGAGGTATAACCTTTGGTGATATGGGTATGGGTCAATACCTATAGATACATTTTTAGAGGGATGAACATCCATTTACCAGCTATTTTTATGTTCACCAGGGGTACAGGGTTTTGACACACTGCCATATACTGTAATTGTGATCGAAGGAAGTTTAGAAGTGAAACTTCCGACAATATGGACAGTTGAAAAGCAGAGGTGAAAAGAGTCAGAAGAGAAAAGATCAGAAGAAAGAAGAGGTAGATGCGCGAAAAGATAGGAAAGTCGCGATTCACTGTGTCTTTCCAATGATTTGTGGCTCCGGAGGGTCGAAAAGTAGGCTCGCTAAAGCGGCGGGTGTGGAGCCAGCTGGCCAGATGAGACATGAAAAAGTGCACGCCGTTGTGGCGCGAAGCACATTTCCAAGTCAAAATGGACAAAACACTAGAGGAGCGGACCACTTTTGGAAGTTGAGATGTCGAAAAAGTGCACGCCGTTGTGGCGCGAAGCACATTTTGAAGTCAAAATGTGCAAAACACATCATGGTCGGACCACTTTTGGAAGTTGCGATGTCGAAAAAGTGCACGCCGTTGTGGCACGAAGCACATTTTGAAGTCAAAATGTACAAAACACACCATGTTCGGACCACTTTTGGAGGTTCAGATGTCGAAAAAGTGTCGAAAAAGTGCACGCCGTTGTGGCGCGAAGCACATTTCGAAGTCAAACGTGTAAAAAACTGAGGGTTTTGAGCCTTTTTTGACGTTAAGATGTCGAAAAAGTAGACACTGATTGAGTTAACTAACTTGACTAACTTAACTAACTTCACTAACTTAACTACCCTTACTTCGACGACAACAGCAACAGCAACAACAACAACAACAACAACAACACCAACACCAACACCAACCACAACAACTACAACTACAACAACAACTACAACTACAACTACACAACAACTACAACTACAACTAGAACTACAACAACTACAACAACTACAACAACAACAGCAACAACAACAACAACAGCAGCAACAACAACAACTACAACTACAACTACCAACAACTACAGCTAGAACTACAACTACAACAACTACAGCTACAACAACAACAACAACAACGACAAAAACAACAACAACAACAACTACAACAACAGCAACAACAACAACTACAACTACAACAACTACAACAACAACAGCTACTACTACTACTACAACTACACGACACAACAACTACAACCACACAACAACTACAGCTACAACTACAACAACAACAACAACTACAACTACAACAAGTACAACTACAACTACAAAACAACTACAGCTACAACTATATGACTGCAACTACACTACACTAATTACATTACACCACAACTACAACTCCACTACGCTACAACTACAACTACAGTTGCAGTACATCACACTACATCCAGCAGTTGTGGGGGAGGTGACCACTGCAACCATTGCAACCACTCCAGCAAACACAACTCCAACCACCTTTCGGTCAATCAGTGGATTCGCTCTGCCATCCGTGATTCACAACAACCAACGTCTCCTATAGGTTTCCTATTCTGAAACTTCCGCCACCGCCTTGTGCGGTACTACTGGTATACTTGAGATAAAAATTGGGATGAAAAAGTGGGTGATACATTGCATTACATTCCTACTATGATGAACTATGATGATATAATACCAATACCTATTGGCAATGGTAGAACTATTAACTATGGTGAAATAATTCTGGTAGAACTATATACCCCAATGACATGTTGACACAATCCCATGATATCCCATTTATTGGTTATATTACAACCGCGATAACTATGGTGGTTTAATGAGATGTAATTCAGATTCATTGGGATTTTAGTTGGGGATACATTGGGATTACATGGTGATGAAATAAGATATAGTTGGAATGTGATGGACTATACTTTTGGCCTTTCGGGGATTGACACAACAAAAATGGTGGTAGATGCAATGCGATATAGTGGGGATGTGATGAGGATCATTTGGAAGGATTGTAGCCACCTCACGGCCACGTCAGGACGTACGTGATAATTCATCCAGAATGTTGAAAACCCCTGGGTCAATTTTAACTGGGCGTGCGGGTAGCAAGTTTCATAGTAACTTATCACTACTTTCAGGGGACCTTTCGAATCGTTCTATATCAAGATTGATGGAACAAAGGATTAGAAGCGATCACAGTTTCACAAAAGATGATCTTGCAATGTTGTTTGCTGTTTGATGCTGTTTGCTATTACACTAAGTCACTAGGCTACATGCAGCGGCAAAAGCTGGGCGACCAAACATGGCCTCGAAGCGCCTCCCATCCATCTGTAGACTTTATCAGGCAGTCAACACTTCAAACAATCAGAAAGTGGAGCATACCATTTGTCTTTGCCTGGCCGGACTTCCCTTGACGAAGCCACACTCCGTATCCATTTCTTCACGGCACCAAACCTGCCCGGCTTGTTTTTCTGGCCTGACATCTGAGGTTCGATTGCATGGGGCTGAAGCTTCTGCACAGGAGAGCCAATGCAGGGCGCAACTTGATACGAGCCCAACAGATCCCAACAGTACACAAAATCGATAGGATTTGTGGATGTTCAGACTCCAAATATGGTATCATGCGTTTTGACCTAGGTTTTGCATTTGGTTTTGCCCATCCCTGCTTGGCAAAATGAAGTCGGTAATTTTGACACAGTTTTCTGAGATTTAGATTTTCGGATTTGGGATCGATTGGGATTCAAAAATTTTGAATCCGGCCAATCATGGGTTTGTCTGAAAATAGACCCCAAATTTCCAAGCCCATGAAATCTGACGGCATCTTCACGCACTGAGCATTGCCTCGGTCTGCCAGAACCTGTTTGGTGTGGTGAAGAACTTTCGGGAGGAACACTTAGAGGTCCCTGCAGGCTGGATTGGTTTCTGGTGGTTAATGTTAAAGTTAGCCTCCAAAGGCCATGTAGGAAACCAGAGAAACACCATGGAAAAATCTCTTTTCCATTCATTTGTAATCTCGGATCAGAGCGTTTGTCAGGTAAAGCCGAGCCACAGCCTTTTGTGAAGTTGGGACCTCGACTCGGGAGGGGAACTCGCCACGGAGTGATGTGGTAGACTCATGGGATTCCATCCATAGCGATTCAAATTCTTTCTGAGAATGATCTGATAATGATGTTCATAACCGTGAGAATATAACATCAAGAAAATACTGATATGGTATAATTACATAAAATATGTTGCGTCACAACGATGATATCTAAAATATGCTAAAGTAGTATAGAACGATAGTTACACAACTAGTAGTAGCACATGATGCTGTGAATAGATGTATATAAATAATAACAATTTTATCACAAAAACACATCAAGCAATGATGCAATGATGTAATGATGCTAAATTTTGCTGTGATTTGTAAAGACCCCCCAATGTCACGGCCGGGGGTTCGCTTGGAGTGCCGGAAAGTGGATCGCTTAGAGCGCCGGAAAGTGGATCGCTTGGAACGCCGAAAAGCGACACCCACAGAGACATAAGAGATAGACAGCGCTACAATTACATATAATATATACACAGACGTATAGACACAAAAATGAATGCATTCATACGCGCAGAAGCACTGAAGCACGCAGGTAGTGACATTGGCAGATGCCGTTCATGTAGGAGGAACGCACTGATATTAATGAAATTTAATGAATATTATATATTAGTGTGACATTTTGACAATGCCAGTTACAGTTTTTTCCCCCTATGCCAATCAACTCCCCATTTCTCTTGTTTTTTCTTTTACGTACAAAAAATCTCAGTGGCCCAGGGCTGGGCTTCCCTTGAACAGCGTGGTTCGAATCCTGAAGCTCCAGAAGCGGCCCGAGCTCAACGGTCAGCTGGGCACCGTGGTGGGCTGGGACACCTTTGAAGATCGATGTCAGGCCGGGCTACGCTGCAGGGGGTTTGAATCCCAACTAAAAGGCATGTTTTTTGAACATGGAGCGAACAACTGAATAAACTAGGGAGAGACTTTGGATAAGTAAAACATGTCTCTTGCTGAGCAGCCATTGCTTACGATCTCGTTTACAAGTATTGGGGAGGTGACAAATATATACATTTAAAAATCATTCTAATATGATAATACATATATGAATATGTTCACGATGCAGAACTACCCCATTTTGAAGCCCGTACCAGGATGGGCAGATGAGGGGCGGATGACGGGGCACATGCATCCATCTGGAATGAAAGAGACTTGCAAGATAACAGTTGAAGTGGTGCAGTGAAGCAATTGTGATTCCATAACCTGATTTTGTAAGAACTTGTTGCAGCCCTGTGTGCCTTATCAATATAGAATGACAAACATGCGGTCAGTTGCGTCCACATCGTCTGCTTAAATTTTGCCTTTGGAAGACAACCTTGAGAAATCACAAGAACAGTTTGCCTCTCGCCACAGGTTCGTTTGGTCGATGGGAGCGGTTTGCTTCTGAAGGAGCACGGGCACACGATGTGGGAATGGTTTGGATCCTTGTTGCAAAAGTGTAGCTGATTTACTGTAGTGCATCGTCCGAAGGCACGAAGGAAACCAACAGCAGCAACAACATCAACATCAACAGCAAGAACAACAACACCAACATCAACGCACACACACACACAAAGGATGGTCCTTTGCAGTAAACTGGGTCACCAACTTGGTGCAGATGTTTGGATGCTGGGAACGCTCAATTCCAATCTCACACCATTTGGAAAGACTTTGATAATTGATACAACTCTCCTTTGATGCTGGAATCACGAAATTCAGCTGGTTTTAAATTCCACTATATCTCCATGTTCCCTCCATTATTGCCGGCTTATATCATTTTCTATCCCCCTTTTTGCCAGTAAAACACCCACCATTTCCCCAAGCATTACTCCGATCACACATGATCAAACCTGGTAGGCCTGCAACATGGAACTTGTGTCTGGAGAGCCAGTGGGCGGATGGATGTGTTGATGGCAACCCAACATGGAAACCATGCAATCCCATGCATCACAAATTGGGGGCTCCGCCGCAATTGAACATGAACATGACAATCTTTTGCCATCCAACGGTATCTAACCGCTAAAGACCGGGGGTTTTCCTCTTGCCACGCAATGAATTAAAGCACAGGAACCATATTCAAACCACATTCAACCGAACCATCCGCTTTTTGCGGGTGCTCTTTTTGTCCCAAACCCAGGTCAGGAAACAGATTTCAGGTGCCGGACAGAGGTGCAACAGAGCTGGGACCCTGCAGTGCTAAGACCTACAGCATCCGACAGAATTATGGCAGAAAAGATGACAAAACGTTTTTTTTCTCCATAATTCTGTGAGCTGGAACATGTCCATCGATTCGCAGTTTGAAAGCATTTTACGGGGTCAAATTAAATTATGGAAAAGTTGGAAGCTATGTGTCTAAAGATCAGGTATATACATGTATATACCCCTTACGTTTGCCATTGATATACATAATATCATGTAATTAGTGTCGATCCATGACATGGCCCACAGGTGGACCCCCATTAATGATTGGGAAAAAACAACATAAACTAATTATAATTAATCTATATTAAAAACGGGTTAATTTGCTCCAACCCCCTGACTACACAGCAACAATCAGTTATGGAAAATCCTGGGCCGCTCGAAGAATTATGGAAAACAAGGTTCAGATCATATCCGGGAAATGTTGAATCATTACAAGACGAGGAAACCTAATTATGAAACAAAACGGAGACAGGCGAACTACTGTCTAAGTTAGACCTTTTTGTTTTGCCATAATTCTGTCGGCTACCATAGGGTATGAAACATAATGTGGGCGGAACCAAACAGGCTTTCAAACTGGCTACATCCGTCTATTGGAATCAGTTCACTACATGCTTGGTCCCTTCAACTACTGTACCATTAACCAGCTGTTTTTTCATGCAACAGTCAGGAGCCTCTAAAACTCCACCCGATCAGCAGGAGAGCCAAAGGAGCATCCCAGAGCCATACACCCTGGGACTTACAAGCAATGGGTTACGGATTGAAATTGAAACCTTTTCTTCCAGGGTGGCATTTCATAGGGGGAAGGCATGATTGAGCAAATGAGGTATAAGGCGGTACATCATGGCATATCACATCATATCACCATGAAGTACAAAATTATCAAGTACAAAAATCAGAGGAATATCATGGAATACCACCATGTATAGCAGATTATTCGATTACCTCAAGTTAGCTCCAAACCCTGAAGTTATCTTTGCAGCGCGGTTGCTAAGGCCACCCACTAGGTCGCCGCCAAAGCCTGACGAGGTGTCCCGAGTGGGCCACATGTTTCTTAAAGCACCCAGTTTTGGTGATCTTTGATGTTTCTTGAAAAAACACAGTTTTTGTTTGATGTTTTCTTTTTCAAAGGTGTAGTAATTAGTAAGCCGATTTTAGATGGTGGAAAAAGTATGAAAAAGTGATGATACAAATTCTTGGTCAGAAAAAAGTACCCTGAAACCAACCTTGACCCAGTCCTGAATGCCACCAGGAATTGAATCCATCACTAGTATTTAAACACGTTTCTCAAACCATCTCAAACCCAAATCTGGGGACTTCGGAAGCTTAGCCCTTCCCCATGCAGGGACCGTTGTCCTGTCAGGCGGTCAAGCCGTTGGGGTCGCCCAGCTGTGATTTGAACACTTTTGAAATCTCTCATTGCTATATCATTGATATCATGCTATATCAATAGGCATTAAACAGCATGAATGGATACTAGTGGATATTAATGTGCATTGGCTCACCCATGTTTTTGTTTTTGAGGACCAGCTCATTGTACCTTGAAGATCCTTGAAATGCCATTCTGTAGCTTTTTCTTCATGGAAAAACGCAAGAAACTCTTTCTGCTTTGACATCAACGCCATGAGCTATGTATCCAACAAATTCTTGCATGAGAAGAGTTGTACGTCACAGTCGGCCGCGAACTCCAACAATCGTTCACCAAGAATTGCAGCATTTTTGCCAAGAGAATCAAAGTATCCACGGTTTTCCGACAGCTGCAACTTGAATTCAAGTGGGTTAGCTACCGTTCGCTGATGTTAGAAACAGCCGTCCCCTGAGGCGTATCACACCAGATACCTTGGTGAAAATCAAGGGCATCAAGGTGGAGAGTCGCCGTTTCCACACGTTTGTCTTGATGGTGTTGCATAAACAGCACTTTTTCGGTGCTTAAGAATGTCAAAGAGCAGTTAGCCCTGCCATTTCAAGTGATGCTTCTGAAGGAAATCAGGACCCTGTTGGCACAGGATGGTTATCTCTCCGGTATAACGTTGTTTCGGAGCTGGCCAGGTTCGGCCCGAGCTCAACGGTCTGCAAGGCATGCAGATTAGATTAGACCCTGGTTGGATTCTGAACATGATTGGAAACTCCACAGATGAGAACTGTCCTGAGCCCATTGATGTCAAGAGGATTCAAGACTGCTTGACACTGATCATACAACTACCACGTAGTTTTCATTTACCTTGTCATACCTTGTCAACAACTTGCCAGAGGTAGCTTCACACTCTGCGACATTTATCCGGGATTTTTCTTACATTTTGTTTAGTATAATTATATCTGGTTAATATCAATACGATTTATGCAGGTATCGGTGTGACGCTATCTTCATAATTGCAGACACCTGGATAGCAACTTGTTGATCTCCTAAGCTCTGGGTTAACATCCCATTGGTTTAAGATTTAATACACCATTTTTGCACAGATATCCTCGGGTTGAGAATTAACATTCATTCCCCACCTGCCAGGTGAGGGTTGTTAGATTTTATCAGAGCTGTTCTCCTCCTCCTGCGCCTCCGCATCCTCCTCCTCCTCACCTCCTCCTCCTCCTCCGCCTCCTCCTCGCAGTCCAGATCCCAGTGGGCACAGCCGGACCTCCACCGCGAGGTCCAGATCCCAGTGGGCACTGCCGCAGTGGGCACTGCCGGACCTCAACCGCGAGCTCCAGATCCCAGTGGGCACTGCCGGACCTCAACCGCGAGCTCCAGATCCCAGTGGGCACTGCCGGACCTCAACCGCGAGCGCAGATCCCAGTGGGCACTGCCGGACCTCAACCGCGACTTCCAGATCGCAGTGGGCACTGCCGGACCTCAACCGCGACTTCCAGATCGCAGTGGGCACTGCCGGACCTCAACGGGAAGAAAAGATGTCAGATAGAATGTCAGAAGATATGCCAGAAAGAATGTCAGAAAGAATGTCAGAAGATATGCCAGACAGAATGTCAGAAGATATGCCAGAAAGAATGTCAGAAGATATGTCAGATAGAATGTCACAAGATATGCCAGATAGAATGCCAGAAAAATGTCAGAAGATATGCCAGATAAAATGTCAGATAGAATACCAGAAGATATGCCAGATAGAATGCCAGAAGATTTGCCAGATAGAATGCCAGAAGATATGCCAGAAGATATGCCAGAACATATGCCAGAAGATATGCCAGATAGAATGCCAGATAGAATGCCAGAAGATATGTCAGATAGAATGCCAGAAGGTTTGCCAGTAAGAAACTGTATAAATGTCATGGTGGGGATCATTCGAAGTGAAGTATTTTTTTTTTTAAGAGTTTCCCATGGGTTAAGAATGAACTTCCCAATTCAAAGATGTTTTCATATGTTTTCATAGGTTAAGAACTAATTCCATTTTTAAAGATTTTCCATGGTTAAAACAATCATATTCCTTTCCAACACACTTTTACCATTTGTTAAGAATTAACATCCAAACTCTCTCAGATTTTTCCATGGGATACGAATTAACCTCCCATTTGTTATTTTTGTTTTTCCATGGGTTAAAGAATTGACATTTCATTTCTCAAACAGTTCTCCAAGGGTTAAGAATTACCATCCCAATTGTTTAAAGATTTTTCCATGGTTTTAAGAATTAACATCCCAATTAAAAGATGCTTCCATGGGTTCAGAATTAGCATCCCATGTTTAAAGATTGTTCCATGGTTTTGAGAATTAACATCCCAATTAAAAGGTGCTTCCATGGGTTCAGACTTAGCATCCCATGTTTAAAGATTTTTCCATGGTTTTAAGAATTCACATCCCAATTACAAGATGCTTCCATGGGTTCAGAATTAGCATCCCATGTTTAAAGATTGTTCCATGGTTTTGAGAATTAACATCCCAATTAAAAGGTGCTTCCATGGGTTCAGACTTAGCATCCCATATTTAAAGATTGTTCCATGGTTTTAAGAATTTACATCCCAATTACAAGATGCTTCCATGGGTTCAGAATTAGCATCCCATGTTTAAAGATTGTTCCATGGTTTTAAGAATTAACATCCCAATTAAAAGATGCTTCCATGGGTTCAGAATTAGCACCCCATGATTAATGATTGTTCCATGGTTTTAAGAATTAACATCCCAATTAAAAGATGCTTCCATGGGTTCAGAATTAGCACCCCATGTTTAAAGATTTTTCCATGGTTTTAAGAATTAACAGATGCTTCCACGGGTTCAGAATTAGCATCCCATGTTCAATGATTTTTCCATGGTTTTAAGAATTTACATCCCAATTACAAGATGCTTCCATGGGTTCAGAATTAGCATCCCATGTTTAAAGATTGTTCCATGGTTTTAAGAATTAACACCCCAATTAAAAGATGCTTCCATGGGTTCAGAATTAGCATCCCATGTTTAAAGATTGTTCCATGGTTTTAAGAATTAACATCCCAATTAAAAGATGCTTCCATGGGTTCAGAATTAGCATCCCATGTTTAAAGATTGTTCCATGATTTTGAGAATTAACATCCCAATTAAAAGGTGCTTCCATGGGTTCAGACTTAGCATCCCATGTTTAAAGATGTTTCCATGGTTTTACGGTTTTAAGAATTAGCATCCCAATTAAAAGATACTTCCATGGGTTCAGAATTAGCATCCCAATTGTTTAAAGATTGTTCCATGGTTTTAAGAATTAACATCCCAATTAAAAGATGCTTCCATGGGTTCAGAATTAGCATCCCATGTTTAAAGATTGTTCCATGGTTTTAAGAATTAACATCGCAATTAAAAGTTGCTTCCATGGGTTCAGAATTAGCACCCCATGTTTAAAGATTGTTCCATGGTGTACGAATTAACATCCCATTAAAAGATGTGGGTTCAGAATTAGCATCCTATGTTAAAAGATTGTTCCATGGTTTTAAGAATTAACATACCAACTAAAAGATGCTTCCATGGGTTCAGAATTAGCATCCCATGTTTAAAGATTGTTCCATGGTTTTGAGAATTAACATCCCAATTACAAGATGCTTCCATGGGTTCAGACTTAGCATCCCATGTTTAAAGATTGTTCCATGGTTTTAAGAATTTACATCCCAATTACAAGATGCTTCCATGGGTTCAGAATTAGCATCCCGTGTTTAAAGATTGTTCCATGGTTTTAAGAATTAACATCGCAATTAAAAGATGCTTCCATGGGTTCAGAATTAGCATCCCATGTTTAAAGATTGTTCCATGGTGTAAGAATTAACATCCCAATTAAAAGATGTGGGTTCAGAATTAGCATCCTATGTTTAAAGATTGTTCCATGGTTTAAGATGAACATCCCAATTGAAGGATGTTTCCCCATGAGTTAAAGAATCACCATACCACCTGTTTAAAGATTTATCCATGGGTCAAAAGACACATTTTGGATGGCATAGATGCCCAATTCTGCAAATCTTTGAAACTTTTTGATCTCCTAAGCTGTGGGTTAACATCCCATTTGCAAAGACATACTTCCCATGTGTTAAGACTTACTATATCAAGTGATCAAGTGTTTAAAGATTGTTCCATGGTTTAAGATGAACATCCCAATTAAAATATGTTTCCCTATCGGTGAAAGAATGAACATCCCAATTTTGAAGATGTTTGCATCTGTTGAGAATTAGCATCACATTTTTTCTAAAATACTTTTCCATGGGTCAAAAGACACATTTTGGATGACTTTCCAGGCGTCGTCACCGCCTGGGATCCACCTTCAGAATCCTGGGCTGTTCAGCGCTGAGAGATGGGAGATCATCAGATTCCTGGAACACTACAGGGGAACCATCCCGATTCTTTGGGCATAATTTATGCTGATATAACGAGATATAGTGGGACTATAATGGTGATATCACGGGATGCAATGAGATATACTGTAATGGGGATATGATGAGGTTAATCCTGGATGAAGTACAACCACTTCGCTCGAGGTCATGACGTACATGATAGTTGATAAGGGGAGCCAGCAGTTTTTATAGTCTTTGAGGTGAGACCATATTTGACAAACTGGGGTTTATTAATGCCGGGCTTACATTAGGACTGTAAATGTTCCTTCGCTAGTTGTATGTTGTGGCATGTTTTTCGTCCCGTGAGATAAGAACACCCAGTCCAACGATCTTCTAAGAAGGATGTCCTTCAATTTTTCTATACCAAGATTGATCTTTCCATCATCAACGGATTAAAAGAAGCGAACAGAGCGACTCCCATCTGTAGACTTTATCAGGCAGACAACACTTCAAACACAATCAGAAAGTGGAGCATACCATTTGTGTTTTCTTGGCCGGACTTCCCTTGACGAAGCCACACTCCGTATCCATTTCTTCACGGCACCAAACTTGTCCCACTTGTTTTTTTTGCCTGACACCTGAGGTTCGATTGCATGGGGCTGAAGCCTCTGCACAGGAGAGCCAATTGATACGACCCCAACAATACACAAAATCGATAGGATCTGTGGATGTTCAGACTCCAAATATGGTATCATGCGTTTTGACCTCCCATCTCTGTTTGGCAAAATGAAGTCGGTAATTTTGACACAGCTTTCTGAGATTGAGATTTTCGGATTTGGGATCGATTGGGATTCAAAAATTTTGAATCCGGCCAATCATGGGTTTGTCTGAAAATAGACCCCAAATTTCCAAGCCCATGAAATCTGACAGCATCTTCACGCACTGAGCATTGCCTCGGTCTGCCAGAACCTCTTTGGTGTGGTGAAGAACTTTCGGGAGGAACACTTAGAGGTCCCTGCAGGCTGGAGCGGTTTCTGGTGGTTAATGTTAAAGTTAGCCTCCAAAGGCCATGTAGGAAACCAGAGAAACACCATGGAAAAATCTCTTTTCAATTCATTTGTAATCTCGGATCAGAGCGTTTGTCAGGCGAAGCCGAGCCACAGCCCTTTGTGAAGTTGGGACCTCGACTCGGGAGGGGAACTCGCCACGGAGTGATGTGGTAGACTCATGGGATACCATCAATAGTGATTTGAACATATTTTACAACCATTCCGAAAACTATATGATATGACAATAGTATTCATACCATAATAGAGAATCATGATATTGTTTACGTTATATGAGTCATATATGTCTAGAGACTAGTAGTAATGACAGACATTGACAGACATATGTACAAGGACATAATTACACAACTAATAACTGTTAATAACTAATAATAACACACGATATTGTATAGTAATAAGCTTATCAAACACATATCATGCAATAGTGATGCAATGATAATACATTTTTCGCTGTAGTTTTTAAATACCGCCCAATGTCACATTGGGCAAATGGGGTATAGTTTAGTATCGGGTTTGCCTCAGTAGAGATGTTCACGTATGAGAAACGGTAGAACCGCACTGAATATTATTAGAGTGACAATCTTCCAATTCCAGTAAAAGTATTTTTTCGCTATGTCAACATGCAAAGTTTTGGATCCCATTGTGATTGGGACCTGGGAAGTACCTGGCCATATTAGCAAGGATGTGAAGATGTTGGAACTATGCATACACAAATATACACAACCTTGGTTTCAAAGACTGAACAGGCTCTCCAGTTTGTCTTCTGCTGTTTCTCAAACGGATGAAACAGTTTCACCACTATGGTGAATTGTGCAGAGGTCAAACCTCGGCCAGATAAGTTGGTTTGCAGAATGTTCGGTTAGCTATTTCAGGTCCTCCGTTAATATCTTCCAAACACAACTGCCACCCATCCCCATTCCCATTTCTTTGCAGCTGAATAGTGAATTTACATGAAATTACGTTGCATGTTTATCATTGTTTATCCTTATTTTACTCGTATCAACTCCCCATTTCTCTTGTTTTTTCTTTTACGTACAAAAATTCTCAGTGGCCCAGGGCTGGGCTTCCGTTGAACAGCGTGGTTCGAATCCTGAAGCTCCAGAAGCGGCCCGAGCTCAATGGTCAGCTGGGCACCGTCGTGGGCTGGGACACCGTGGAAGATCGATGTCAGGCCAGGCTATGCTGCAGTGGAGATGGGGGTTTGAGTCCAAACGAAAAGGCATGTTTTCTTGAAGAATAAAGGGAAACATGCAATAACATAGTGAGATACTTTGGGTAATTAACGTATGTTTCATGTTTATTGCTGAGCAGCCATTACTTACAATCTCGTTTGCAAATATATTAGGGAGGTGACAAATGAATTAAACTATTCTTATAAATCATTTAAAATGAATGACAACATGGAATGACAAGCATGCGGTCAGTTGCGTCGGTCAGTTGCGTCCACATCGTCTGGTTGCATTTTGCCTTTGGAAGACAACCTTGAGAAATCACAAGAACAGTTTGCCTCTCGCCACAGGTTCGTTTGGTCGATGGGAGCGGTTTGCTTCTGAAGGAGCACGGGCACACCACGTGGGAATGGCTTGGATCTTTGTTCCGAAAGTGTGGCTGATTTACTGTTTTTGTTGTAGTGCATTGTCCGAAGAAACGAAGGAAGCCAACAACAACAACATCATCATCATCATCATCATCACCACAAACAACAACAAGCAACATCCAACAGTCAACAGCCAACAACCAACAACCAACAGCAACAGCAACAGCAACAACCACCACCACCACCACCACCACCAGCAGCAGCAGCAGCACCAGCACCAGCACCAGCACCAGCACCAGCACCAGCACCAGCACCAGCACCAGCACCAGCACCACAACAACAACAACAACCACAACCACAACCACAACCACAACAACAACAACAACAACCACAACACCCACAACACCCACAACACCCACGACACCAACAACACCAACACCAACACCAACACCAACACCAACACCAACACCAACACACAGGATGGTCCTTTGCAGCAAACTGGGTCACCAACTTGGTTCAGACATTTGGATGCTCGGAAAGTTCGATTCCAATATCACACCATTTGGAAAGACTTTCATGATTTATACAACTCTCCGAGGAGTAACTCTCCTTTGATGTTGGCATGACGAAGTTCAGTTGGCTATAAATCCCACTGATATCTCCACTTTCCCACCATTATTGCTGGCCAATATCCCAATTTTTTGTATTTTCATGTATTTTCACAAACATCACTCCGATCAAACCTTGTAGGCCTGCAACATTGAACTTGTGTCCGGAGAGCCAGTGGGCGGATGGGTATGTTGATCGTCCACGTTTTTATACCTGTAGTGAAAGATTCTACCCGCTGGCAACCCAACATGGCAATGAAGCATTTCGATTCATTGGTTGATGATTTGTTCCACCTGATCTCACATTTCGGGTTCAGAAAATTGAACCTGACGATCTCTTGCCATCCAACGCTATCGCCAAAGACGGTGGATGATTTTTTCCCACACCCAAGGTCGGGAAACGGATTTCACATGCCGGACGGAGGTGCAACAGAGCTGGGACCCTGCAGTGCTAAGACTTAGGGCATCCAATCGTCCACCTACTAATCTACTGAACATCTACTGAACATAATGTTGGTGGAACCAAACAGGCTTTCAAACTGACTACGTTCACGATCTTATCTTATCTTATCTTATCCTATCTCATCCCATCCCATCCTATCTATCCTATCTTATCTTATCTTATCCTATCCTATCCCATCCTATCCTATCCATCTATCTATCTAGATTATCTCTCTATCTATCCTATTCTATTCTATTTTATCCTATCTATCTATCTGTCTGTCTGTCTGTCTGTCTGTCTTACTTATCTATCTATCTTATCTTATCTATCTATCTTATCTTATCTCATCTAATCTTATCTTATCTTATTGTATCCTATTCTATCCTGTTCTATCTTATTCTATCTTATTCTATCTTATTCTAATTCTATCTATTTCTATCTATTTCTATCTAATTCTATCTAATTCTATCTAATTCTATCAAATTCTATCTGATTCTATCTGATTCTATCTAATTCTATCTAATTCTATCTAATTCTATCCAATTCTATATCTAATTCTATCTAATCCTATCTAATTCTATCTAATTCTATCTAATTCTATCTAATTCTATCTAATTCTATCTAACTCTATCTAATTCTATCCAATTCTATCTAATTCCATCCATCGATCTATCGATCTATCGATCTATCTATCTATCTACCTATCTATCTATCTATCTTATCTTATCTATATCTATATCTATATCTAGAATATCTATATCTATATCTATCTATCTATCTATCTATCTATCTGTCTATCTATCTATCTATCTATCTAATTCTATCTATCTAATTCTATCTATCTAATTCTATCTATCTAATTCTATCTATCTATCAATCATATCATATTATATCATATCCTATCATATCCGATCATATCCGATCATATCCGATCATATCCTATCATATCCTATCATATCCTATCCTATCCTATCATATCCTATCAGTCTATCAATCTATCTATCTATCAATCAATCTATCTATCTATCTGTCTATCTATCTATCTATCCATCCATCCATCCATCTATCCATCTGGGTCCCGTAAACTACCATAAAATGGCTGCTTTTGAATGTGATTTGTTTTGGGGCTCCATCTTAAACCAGGGGCACCAACCAACAGTCAGGAGCCTCTAAAACTTCACCCGATCGGCCGGAGAGCCTAAGGAATTGCTTGTGCTCAATAGGGAGCCGGGAGATTTGTTGACTTTTGGCCGAATTTTTGGGTCACGACGCAAAACAAGAATCTAGTCATGTTCAGTCTGAACAATTTCCTACACCTTGTTTTTTTTAGGATGAAAATTAATTTTTGTAAACCCCAAACCATACACCATTCCCAATGACTTACAAACAATGATTTGGTCTGAAATTGAAACCTGCTTTTCCACAGTGGCATTTCACTATAGGGGAAAGGAATCATGAATCATTGGGTGTATCATATTATTTTTACTTGCCTACTAATTTCGCATGCATCGCCCTTTAGTCATTGACTTATTGAGCAAATGAGGTGTAATGAGGTATATATCACGGTATATCAACATGAATTACAAATGATGGTGATATACCCCACGAATTCAAATTTTAATCACGATTAAATTACCTCAAATTTATTCAAGTTTGCTCCAAACCCTGAAGTTATTTTGTCAGAATTTCAGCACGGTCGCTAAGGCCACCCACTGGGTCGCCAAAGCCTGACGAGGTGCCTGAGATGAGAGTGGGCCACTGCTAAAATGCACCCAATTATAATGATCTTTGAGTCTGTGCTGTTTCTTGAAGTTTTTCCCAGTTTTTTGATGTTTTTTATTGAAAGGTGTAGCAGCCGATTTTAGATGGTGGAAAAAGTGATGATGAAAATTCTTGGTCAGAAAGGAGTACCCTGAAACCAAGATTGACCCATTCCTGAACGCCACCAGGAATTGAATCCACAACTAGTATTTAGACACGTTTCTCAAACCATCTCAAACCCAAATCTGGAGACTTCGGAAGCTTAGCCCTTCCCCATGCAGGGACCGTTGTCCTGTCAGGCGGTCAAGCCGTTGGGGTCGCCCAGCTGTGATTTGAACACTTTTGAAATCTCTTATTGCTATATCATTGATATCATGCTATATCAATAGGCATTAAACGGCATTAATGGATACTAGTGGATATTAGTGGGCATTGGCTCACCCATGTTTGTGTTTTTGAGGACCAGCTCACTGTACCTTGAAGATCCTTGAAGTGTCATTCTGTAGCTTTTTCTTCATGTAAAAAGGTAAGAGAAACCATTTCTGCTTTGACATCAACGCCATGAGCTATGACACATCCAACAAATTCTTGCATGAGAAGAGTTGGATGTCACAGCCGGCCGCGAACTCCAACCATCGCCCACCAAGAATTGCAGCATTTTTGCCAAGAGAATCGAAGTATCCACGGTTTTCCGACAGCTTCAACTTGATTTGAATTCAAGTGGGTTAGCTGATGTTGGACACAATGTTTCGATTTAAGGGTCCTCAGGAACGCTCAATGCGAATTCTTTAAGTTATCTTTTCGGCACGGTCGCTAAGGCCACCCACTGGGTCGCCAAAGCCTGACGAGGTGCCTGAGATGAGAGTGGGCCACTGCTAAAATGCACCCAATTATAATGATCGTTGAGTCTTTGATGTTTCTTGAAGTTTTGCAGAGTACTATTATTATTATTATTTTATTTTATGTTTTTTCATGTTTTCTTTTTGAAGGGTGTAGTAGCCGATTTTAAAGTGATGATGAAGATTCTTGGTCAGAAAGGAGTACCCTGAAACCAAGATTGACCCATTCCTGAACGCCACCAGGAATTGAATCCACAACTAGTATTTAGACACGTTTCTCAAACCATCTCAAACCCAAATCTGGGGACTTCGGAAGCTTAGCCCTTCCCCATGCAGGGACCGTTGTCCTGTCAGGCAGTCAAGCCGTTGGGGTCGCCCAGCTGTGATTTGAACACTTTTGAAATCTCTTATTGCTATATCATTGATATCATGCTATATCAATCGGCATTGAACAACTTTTTTTTGTGATGCGGCCTACAGGCAACTTCTATAACATGAAAAAAACATAAGATGAGTTAAAAAAACAAAACCACATCCCAAAAAAAGCAAAACCTAATCGAAACCTAATCAAGAAAAAAGCAAAAAATAGAAAATCAATCAGAACAGCATAAAAGAAAAAGCAAAACACAAAGCAACAAAAAAGCAAATCCGAAAGCAAAAAAGCAAAACCAAAAGCAAAAAAAAAGCAGATCCAATATACAAAATAATATGTTTTTTTCCTTTTTTCCTGAGGCGTCTTACATTTTCGAATATCCTGTTCACCAGGTCAGCTGCAAAAGAAAAAACAACACGAGGAAAAACAAGTGAAAAATAACAAAACAAAAAGCAATAAAGACGGGAAAAAAACAACCACATATATTTGTGTATATTGGATTTGCTAAAACAATATTTGCTTTTATTTTGCCTTTCTTTTACTTTCGTTTTGTTTTTTTCTTAATAGTGGTTTGCTTTTGTTGCTTTTGTTTTTGGTTTCTTCAAACAGTTTTTTTTCCCGCATTTGTTTTTGTTTTTTTTGTTGTTTTTTTGAATCCTTAGAAGTAGCCTTGAGGATCCTTGAGGTACTTCACAAGCATTAATGGATATTAGTGGATATTCATGGGCATTGGCTCAGGCTTACCATGCTTTTTTCTTGAGGACCAGATCACCGTACCTTGACGTGTCATTCTGTAGCGTTTTCTTCATGGAAAACCGTAAGAGAAACTCTTTCTGCTTTGAAATCGACGCCCTGAGCTATGTATGCAATTGCATGAGACGAGTCGTATGTCACAGCCGGCCGCGAACTCCAATATAATTTTCCGCCAAGACACGCAGCATTTTGCTGAATCCGCTTCAACTTCAATTGGATTAGCTGATGTTAGAAACATTTAGAAACAATGTTTCAATTTGTTTACTGTACTTTGGACCTTTCAATCCCTAATTTATGATCATGTTTTCCCTTGAGGCGTATCGCACCAAATATCTTGGTGAGAATCAAGGGCATCAAGGTGGAGAGTCGCCGTTTTCACACGTTTGTCTTGATGGTGTTGCATAAACAGCACTTTTTCGGCGCAGAATGTCAAAGACAAATTGGCCCTGCCATTTTAAGTGATGCTTCCGAAGGAAATCAGAACCCTGTTGGCACAGGATGGTCCAGGTACGTGCAGGTACGTATAGGACAGGAAATATTTTCATTATCTATTTGTCCGGTATATAGAATCTATTTTTGTTGGGTTTTATTATCACTACTTGTCGCATCCTTGTTTCGGAGCTGGCCAGGTTCGGCCCGAGCTCAACGGTCTGCAAGGCATGCAGATTAGATTAGACCCTGGTTGGATTCTGAACATGATTGGAAACTCCTCAGATGAGAACTGTCCTGAGCCCATTGATGTCAAGAGGATTCAAGACTGCTTGACATTGATTATACAACCACGACATAATTATCGTTTACCATGTCAACAACTTGCCAGAGGTAGCTTCACACTCTGCTCAATTTCTCCAGGATTTTTCTTGCATTTTATTTAGTATGATTAGACTTGATTAGACTATACATTATGGTTAAGTTATATAAATCAGATTATATAAATATAACTATACTATAAACTATGAATATTTTAAATAGTATATTGTGTATATAGATCATACGCATTATACAGGTCGATATGACGCTATCTTTCACAATTGCATACCCCTGGATGGCATAGATGCCCAATTCTGCAAATCTTTGAAACTTTTTGATTTCCTAAGCTGTAGGTTAACATCCCATTTGCAAAGACATACTTCCCATGTGTTAAGACTTACCTTACCAAGTGTTTAAAGATGTTTCCATGGTTTAAGAATGAACATCCCAATTAAAAGATGTATCCATGGGTTCAGAATTAGCATCCTATGTCTAAAGATTGTTGTTCCATGGTTTAAGATGAACATACCAATTAAAGGATGTTTCCCTATGAGTTAAAGAATCACCATACCACCTGTTTAAAGACTCCATGGGTCAAAAGACACATTTTGGATGACTTTCCAGGCGTCGTCACCGCCTGGGATCCACGTGAAGAATCCTGGGCTGTTCAGCGCTGAGAGATGGGAGATCATCATATATTCCTGGAACACTACAGGGGAACCATCCCAATTCTTTGGGCATAATTTATGCTGATATAACGAGATATAGTGGGACTATAATTCTCGGGCTTTAAGCAACAAACATGGTCATATCATTGGATACAATGAGATATAATGGGGATATGATGAGGTTAATCCTGGATGAAGTACAACCACTTCAATTTTTGTTCTACATCAAGATTGATGTTTCCATCATCAACGGATTAAAAGAAGCGGACAGAGCGACTCCCATCTGTAGACTTTATCAGGCAGTCAACACTTCAAACAATCAGAAAGTGGAGCATACCATTTGTCTTTGCTTGGCCGGACTTCCCTTGACGAAGCCACACTCCGTATCCATTTCTTCACGGCACCAAACCTGCCCCGCTTGTTTTTCTGGCCTGACATCTGAGGTTCGATTGCATGGGGCTGAAGCTTCTGCACAGGAGAGCCAATGCAGGGCGCAACTTGATACGACCCCAACAGATCCCAACAGTACACAAAATCGATAGGATTTGTGGATGTTCAGACTCCAAATATGGTATCACGCGTTTTGACCTAGGTTTTGCATTTGGTTTTGCCCATCCCTGCTTGGCAAAATGAAGTCGGTAATTTTGACACAGTTTTCTGAGATTTAGATTTTCGGATTTGGGATCGATTGGGATTCAAAAATTTTGAATCCGGCCAATCATGGGTTTGTCTGAAAATAGACCCCAAATTTCCAAGCCCATGAAATCTGACGGCATCACGCACTGAGCATTGCCTCGGTCTGCCAGAACCTCTTTGGTGTGGTGAAGAACTTTCGGGAGGAAGACTTAGAGGTCCCTGCAGGCTGGAGCGCTTTCTGGTGGTGAATGTTAAAGTTAGCCTCCAAAGGCCATGTAGGAAACCAGAGCGTTTGTCAGGTGAAGCTGAGCCACAGCCCTTTGTGAAGTTGGGACCTCGACTCGGGAGGGGAACTCGCCACGGACTGATGTGGTAGACTCATGGGATACCATCAATAGTGATTTGAAATGATTTGAACATATTTTACAACCATTCCGAAAACTATATGATATGACAATAGTATTCATACCATAATCTAGCCTGATCCAAGTTAATCCTTAATGATTACCCGGTTTACGGATTAGCGGTTTACGGATTAGCCCGCGGACCGGGGCACAGGTTCCACATTAAGTATTTAAAATTAAAGGTTTTGGGGCCTTCTTTCTTCCAAACAGCATTTACCTTTCGGCCTCAGCAAATCCAAACCCCCGGGAAGCAGAAATCAGGCCGAAAGTGCTTAAAAGGGGTTTGCTCTGGCAGGAATCAGGCCGAAAGTGCTTAAAAGGGGTTTGGCGGTGGACTTGCCAGAGCAAACCCCTTTTAAGCAGAAATCAGGCCGAAAGTGCTTAAAAGGGGTTTGGCGGTGGACTTGCCAGAGCAAACCCCTTTTAAGCAGAAATCAGGCCGAAAGTGCTTAAAAGGGCTTTGGCGGTGGACTTGCCAGAGCAAAGCCCTTTTAAGCAGAAATCAGGCCGAAAGTGCTTAAAAGGGCTTTGGCGGTGGACTTGCCAGAGCAAAGCCCTTTTTAGCAGAAATCAGGCCGAAAGTGCTTAAAAGGGCTTTGGCGGTGGACTTGCCAGAGCAAAGCCCTTTTCAGCAGAAATCAGGCCGAAAGCGCTTAAAAGGGCTTTGGCGGTGGACTTGCCAGAGCAAAGCCCTTTTTAGCAGAAATCAGCCCGAAAGTGCTTAAAAGGGCTTTGGCGGTGGACTTGCCAGAGCAAAGCCCTTTTAAGCAGAAATCAAGCCGAAAGTGATTAAAATGGCTTTGCCGGTGGACTTGCCAAAGCAAAGCCCTTTTTAGCAGAAATCAGCCCGAAAGTGCTTAAAAGGGCTTTGGCGGTGGACTTGCCAGAGCAAAGCCCTTTTCAGCAGAAATCAGGCCGAAAGCGCTTAAAAGGGCTTTGGCGGTGGACTTGCCCAGACAAAGCCCTTTTTTAGGCAGAAATCAAGGCCGAAAGTGGCTTCAAAGGGCTTTGGCGGTGGACTTGCCAGAGCAAAGCCCTTTTTAGCAGAAATCAGGCCGAAAGTGCTTAAAAGGGCTTTGCCGGTGGACTTGCCAGAGCAAAGCCATTTTTAGCAGAAATCAGCCCGAAAGTGCTTAAAAGGGCTTTGGCGGTGGACTTGCCAGAGCAAAGCCCTTTTAAGCAGAAATCAGGCCGAAAGTGCTTAAAAGGGCTTTGGCGGTGGACTTGCCAGAGCAAAGCCCTTTTTAGCAGAAATCAGGCCGACAAAGTGCTTAAAAGGGCTTTGGCGGTGGACTTGCCAGAGCAAAGCCCTTTTAAGCAGAAATCAGGCCGAAAGTGCTTAAACGGGCTTTGGCGGTGGACTTGCCAGAGCAAAGCCCTTTTTAGCAGAAATCAGGCCGAAAGTGCTTAAAAGGGCTTTGGCGGTGGACCTGCCAGAGCAAAGCCCTTTCTAGCAGAAATCCGCCCGAAAGTGCTTCAAAGGGCTTTGGCGGTGGACTTGCCAGAGCAAAGCCCTTTTTAGCAGAAATCAGGCCGAAAGTGCTTAAAAGGGCTTTGGCGGTGGACTTGCCAGAGCAAAGCCCTTTTTAGCAGAAATCAGGCCGAAAGTGCTTCAAAGGGCTTTGGCGGTGGACTTGCCAGAGCAAAGCCCTTTTTAGCACTTATCAGCCCGAAAATGCTTAAAAGGGCTTTGGCGGTGGACTTGCCAGAGCAAAGCCCTTTTAAGCAGAAATCAGGCCGAAAGTGCTTAAAAGGGCTTTGGCGGTGGACTTGCCAGAGCAAAGCCCTTTTAAGCAGAAATCAGCCCGAAAGTGCTTAAAAGGGCTTTGGCGGTGGACTTGCCAGAGCAAAGCCCTGTTTAGCAGAAATCAGCCCGAAAGTGCTTAAAAGGGCTTTGGCGGTGGACTTGCCAGAGCAAAGCCCTTTTAAGCAAAAATCAGCCCGAAAGTGCTTAAAAGGGCTTTGGCGGTGGACTTGCCAGAGCAAAGCCCTTTTAAGCAGAAATCAGCCCCGAAAGTGCTTAAAAGGGCTTTGGCGGTGGACTTGCCAGAGCAAGGCCCTTTTTTAAGCCGAAATCAGGCCGAAAGTGCTTAAAGTGCTTTGGCGGGGACTTGCCAGAGCAAGCCCTTTTTAGCAGAATCGGGCCGAAAGTGCTTCAAGGGCTTTGGAAGGGGACTTGCCAGAGCAAGCCCTTTTAGCAGAAATCAGCCCGAAAGTTCTTAAAGGGTTTGCCGGTGGACTTGCCCAGAGCAAAGCCCTTTTAAGCATAAATCAGTCCCGAAAGTGCTTGAAAAGGGCTTTGGCGGTGAACTTGCCAGAGAGCACAGCCCTTTTTAGCATAAATCCCAGGCCGAACGTGCCTTCAAAGGGCTTTGGCGTGGACTTGCCAGAGCAAAGCCCTTTTAAGCAGAAATCAGGCCGAAAGTGCTTAAAAGGGCTTTGGCGGTGGACTTGCCAGAGCAAAGCCCCTTTAAGCAGAAATCAGGCCGAAAGTGCTTAAAAGGGCTTTGGCACTGGACTTGCCAGAGCAAAGCCCTTTTAAGCAGAAATCAGGCCGAAAGTGCTTAAAAGGGCTTTGGCGGTGGACTTGCCAGAGCAAAGCCCCTTTAAGCAGAAATCAGGCCGAAAGTGCTTAAAAGGGCTTTGGCGGTGGACTTGCCAGAGCAAAGCCCTTTTTAGCAGAAATCAGGCCGAAAGTGCTTCAAAGGGCTTTGGCGGTGGACTTGCCAGAGCAAAGCCCTTTTGAGCAGAAATCAGCCCGAAAGTGCTTAAAAGGGCTTTGGCGGTGGACTTGCCAGAGCAAAGCCCTTTTTAGCAGAAATCAGCCCGAAAGTGCTTAAAAGGGCTTTGGCGGTGGACTTGCCAGAGCAAAGCCCTTTTAAGCAGAAATCAGGCCGAAAGTGCTTAAAAGGGCTTTGGCAGTGGACTTGCCAGAGCAAAGCCCTTTTAAGCAGAAATCAGGCCGAAAGTGCTTAAAAGGGCTTTGGCGGTGGACTTGCCAGAGCAAAGCGCTTTTTAGCAGAAATCAGGCCGAAAGTGCTTAAAAGGGCTTTGGCGGTGGACTTGCCAGAGCAAAGCCCTTTTAAGCAGAAATCAGCCCGAAAGTGCTTAAAAGGGCTTTGGCGGTGGACTTGCCAGAGCAAAGCCCTTTTTAGCAGAAATCAGCCCGAAAGTGCTTAAAAGGGCTTTGGCGGTGGACTTGCCAGAGCAAAGCCCTTTTAAGCAGAAATCAAGCCGAAAGTGCTTAAAAGGGCTTTGGCGGTGGACCTGCCAGAGCAAACCCCTTTTAAGCAGAAATCAGGCCGAAAGTGCTTAAAAGGGCTTTGGCGGTGGACTTGCCAGAGCAAAGCCCTTTTAAGCAGAAATCCGCCCGAAAGTGCTTAAAAGGGCTTTGGCGGTGGACTTGCCAGAGCAAAGCCCTTTTCAGCAGAAATCAGGCCGAAAGCGCTTAAAAGGGCTTTGGCGGTGGACTTGCCAGAGCAAAGCCCTTTTTAGCAGAAATCAGGCCGAAAGTGCTTAAAAGGGCTTTGGCGGTGGACTTGCCAGAGCAAAGCCCTTTTAAGCAGAAATCAGGCCGAAAGTGCTTAAAAGGGCTTTGGCGTGGACTTGCCAGAGCAAAGCCCTTTTAAGCAGAAATCAGGCCGAAAGTGCTTAAAAAGGGCTTTGGCGGTGGACTTGCCAGAGCAAAGCCCTTTTTAGCAGAAATCAGCCCGAAAGTGCTTAAACGGGCTTTGGCGGTGGACTTGCCAGAGCAAAGCCCTTTTTAGCAGAAATCAGGCCGAAAGTGCTTAAAAGGGCTTTGGCGGTGGACTTGCCAGAGCAAAGCCCTTTTTAGCAGAAATCAGGCCGAAAGTGCTTAAAAGGGCTTTGGCGGTGGACTTGCCAGAGCAAGGCTGATTTCTGCTAAAAAGGGCTTTGGCGGTGGACTTGCCAGAGCAAAGCCCTTTTTAGCAGAAATCAGGCCGAAAGTGCTTAAAAGGGCTTTGGCGGTGGACTTGCCAGAGCAAAGTCCTTTTAAGCAGAAATCAGGCCGAAAGTGCTTAAAAGGGCTTTGGCGGTGGACTTGCCAGAGCAAAGCCCTTTTAAGCAGAAATCAGGCCGAAAGTGCTTAAAAGGGCTTTGGCGGTGGACTTGCCAGAGCAAAGCCCTTTTTAGCAGAAATCGGGCCGAAAGTGCTTAAAAGGGCTTTGGCGGTGGACTTGCCAGAGGAAAGCCCTTTTTAGCAGAAATCAGCCCGAAAGTGCTTAGAAGGGCTTTGGCGGTGGACTTGCCAGAGCAAAGCCCTTTTAAGCAGAAATCAGCCCGAAAGTGCTTAAAAGGGCTGCTTAAAAGGGCTTTGGCGGTGGACTTGCAGCGTCATGCGCGTCTGCGTTTCGCGCGGGTTCCGCGCGTGTTGTTCTGCGCGAGTTCCGCGCGTGTCGTCGCATTCAAATTTCATCAAGAAATTAATACATTGAGACGAATATTATTACTATTTCTACTAATTAATTATATTTTAATTTAACAAACATTACGATTAGTATCATTTCTACTACATCTATGATATCATTACTACTGCTACTACTACTACTACTACTACTAGTACTACTACTACTACTACTGCTACTACTACTACTATTACTACTACTACTACTACCACTACTACTACTATTACTACTACTACTACTACTACTACTACTACTACTACTACTACTATACTACTACTAGAAGTATGACCACGCGCGGGTTCCGCGCGTTATGCGCGTCTGCGTTTCGCGCGGGTTCCGCGCGTGTTGTTCTGCGCGGGTTCCGCGCGCGTCGTCACATTCAAATTTCTCAAGAAATTAATATATTGAGACGAATATTAGACTACTATTTCTACTAATTCTAATTTAACAAATATTACGATTAGTATCATTTCTACTACATCTATGATATCATTACTACTACTACTACTACTACTACTACTACCACCACTACTACTACTACTACTACTACTACTATACTACTACTAGAAGTATGAGTACGCGCGGGTTCCGCGCGCTATGCGCGTCTGCGTTTCGCGCGGGTTCCGCGCGTGTTGTTCTGCGCGGGTTCCGCGCGCGTCGTCGCATTCAAATTTCTTCAAGATATTTATATATTGAGACGAATATTATTATTATTTCTAATTCTACTAATTGCAACTTAACAAATATTACGATTAGTATCATTTCTACTACTACTACTACTACCACTACTACTACTACTACTAACTACTACTACTACTACTACTACTACTACTACTACTACTACTAGTAGAAGTATGAATAGTACGCGCGGGTTCCGCGCGTCATGCGCGTCTGCGTTTCGCGCGGGTTCCGCGCGTGTTGTTCTGCGCCAAATCCCTTTTAAGCACTTTCGGCCTGATTTCTGCGTAAAAGGGCTTTGCTCTGGCAAGTCCACCGCCAAAGCCCTTTTAAGCACTTTCGGCCTGATTTCTGCTTAAAAGGGGTTTGCTCTGGCAAGTCCACCGCCAAAGCCCTTTAAGCACTTTCGGCCTGATTTCTGCTTAAAAGGGCTTTGCTCTGGCAAGTCCACCGCCAAAGCCCTTTTAAGCACTTTCGGGCTGATTTCTGCTCAAAAGGGCTTTGCTCTGGCAAGTCCACCGCCAAAGCCCGTTTAAGCACTTTCGGCCTGATTTCTGCTAAAAAGGGCTTTGCTCTGGCAAGTCCACCGCCAAACCCCTTTTAAGCACTTTCGGCCTGATTTCTGCTTAAAAGGGGTTTGCTCTGGCAAGTCCACCGCCAAAGCCCTTTTAAGCACTTTTGGCCTGATTTCTGCTTAAAAGGGGTTTGCTCTGGCAAGTCCACCGCCAAAGCCCTTTTAAGCACTTTCGGCCTGATTTCTGCTTAAAAGCGCTTTGCTCTGGCAAGTCCACCGCCAAAGCCCTTTTAAGCACTTTCGGCCTGATTTCTGCTAAAAAGGGCTTTGCTCTGGCAAGTCCAGCGCCAAAGCCCTTTTAAGCACTTTCGGCCTGATTTCTGCTTAAAAGGGCTTTGCTCTGGCAAGTCCACCGCCAAAGCCCTTTTAAGCACTTTCGGCCTGATTTCTGCTAAAAAGGGCTTTGCTCTTTGGCAAGTCCACCGCCAAAGCCCTTTTAAGCACTTTCGGGCTGATTTCTGCTAAAAAGGGCTTTGCTCTTTGGCAAGTCCACCGCCAAAGCCCTTTTAAGCACTTTCGGGCTGATTTCTGCTAAAAAGGGCTTTGCTCTGGCAAGTCCACCGCCAAAGCCCTTTTAAGCACTTTCGGGCTGATTTCTGCTCAAAAGGGCTTTGCTCTGGCAAGTCCACCGCCAAAGCCCTTTGAAGCACTTTCGGCCTGATTTCTGCTAAAAAGGGCTTTGCTCTGGCAAGTCCACCGCCAAAGCCCTTTTAAGCACTTTCGGCCTGATTTCTGCTTAAAAGGGGTTTGCTCTGGCAAGTCCACCGCCAAAGCCCTTTTAAGCACTTTCGGCCTGATTTCTGCTAAAAAGGGCTTTGCTTTGGCAAGTCCACCGGCAAACCCCTTTTAATCACTTTCGGCCTGATTTCTGCTTAAAAGGGCTTTGCTCTGGCAAGTCCACCGCCAAAGCCCTTTTAAGCACTTTCGGCCTGATTTCTGCTTAAAAGGGGTTTGCTCTGGCAAGTCCACCGCCAAAGCCCTTTGAAGCACTTTCGGCCTGATTTCTGCTTAAAAGGGGTTTGCTCTGGCAAGTCCACCGCCAAACCCCTTTGAAGCACTTTCGGCCTGATTTCTGCTTAAAAGGGGTTTGCTCTGGCAAGTCCACTGCCAAACCCCTTTTAAGCACTTTCGGGCTGATTTCTGCTTAAAAGGGGTTTGCTCTGGCAAATCCACCGCCAAACCCGGCCGAAGCACTTTCGCCGTGATTTCTGGTTCCCAGATTGGAAACGTCACCGTCCTATCTATGCTTTTAACCGGATTACGGATTACGGATTCGACTCTTTGGGGCTTCTGAGACGGATTCCGGGATTACGGATTAAGGTAAGGCTCGCGAGCATTTGGTACAGCTTAGATAATAGAGAATCATGATATTGTTTACGTTATATGAGTCATATATGTCTAGAGACTAGTAGTAATGACAGACATTGACAGACATATGTGCAAGGACATAATTACACAACTAATAACTGTTAATAACTAATAATAACACACGATATTGTATAGTAATAAGCTTATCAAACACATATCATGCAATAGTGATGCAATGATAATACATTTTTCGCTGTAGTTTTTAAATACCGCCCAATGTCACATTGGGCAAATGGGGTATAGTTTAGTATCGGGTTTGCCTCAGTAGAGATGTTCACGTATGAGAAACGGTAGAAACGCACTGAATATTATTAGAGTGACAATCTTCCAATTCCAGTAAAAGTATTTTTTTCGCTATGTCAACATGCAAAGTTTTGGATCTCATTGTGATTGGGACCTGGGAAGTACCTGGCCATATTAGCAAGGATGTGAAGATGTTGGAACTATGCATACACAAATATACACAACCTTGGTTTCAAAGACTGAACAGGCTCTCCAGTTTGTCTTCTGCTGTTTCTCAAACGGATGAAACAGTGTCACCACTATGGTGAATTGTGCGGATATGGTCAAACCTCAGCCCGATAAGTTGGTTTGCAGAATGTTCGGGTAGCTATTTCAGGTCCTTCGTTAATATCTTCCAAACACAACTGCCACCCATTCCCATTCCCATTTCTTTGCAGCTGAAAAGTGAATTTACATGAAATTACCTTGCATGTTTATCATTGTTTATCCTTATTTTACTCGTATCAACTCCCCATTTATCTTGTTTTTTCTTTTACATAAAAAAAATCTCAGTGGCCCAGGGCTGGGCTTCCGTTGAACAGCGTGGTTCGAATCCTGAAGCTCCAGAAGCGGCCCGAGCTCAATGGTCAGCTGGGCACCGTCGTGGGCTGGGACACCGTGGAAGATCGATGTCAGGCCAGGCTATGCTGCAGTGGAGATGGGGGTTTGAGTCCCCACCTTAAAGGCATGTTTTCTTGAAGAATAAAGGGAAACATGGAATAACATAGTGAGATACTTTGGGTAATTAACGTATGTTTCATGTTTATTGCTGAGCAGCCATTACTTACAATCTCGTTTGCAAGTATATTAGGGAGGTGACACATGAATTAAACTATTCTTATAAATCATTTAAAATGAATGACAACATGGAATGACAAGCATGCGGTCAGTTGCGTCCACATCGTCTGCTTGCATTTTGCCTTTGGAAGACGACAACCTTGAGAAATCACAAGAATAGTTTGCCTCTCGCCACAGGTTCGTTTGGTCGATGGGAGCGGTTTGCTTCTGAAGGAGCACGGGCACACCACGTGGGAATGGCTTGGATCTTTGTTCCGAAAGTGTGGCTGATTTACTGCACTGCATTGTCCGAAGAATCTAAGGAAGGAAGCCAACAGCAACAGCAACAGGATGGTCCTTTGCAGTAAACTGGGTCACCAACTTGGTTCAGATATTTGGATGCTCGGAAAGCTCGATTCCAATCTCACACCATTTGGAAAGACTTTGATGATTTATACAACTCTCCTTGATGTTGGCATGACGAAGTTCAGTTGGCTATAAATCCCACTGATATCTCCACTTTCCCACCATTATTGCTGGCCACTATCCCAATTTTTTGTATTTTCACAAACATCACTCCGATCAAACCTTGTAGGCCTGCAACATTGAACTTGTGTCCGGAGAGCCAGTGGGCGGATGGGTATATTGATCGTCCACGTTTTGATACCTGTAGTGAAAGATTCTACCCGCTGGCAACCCAACATGGCAATGAAGCATTTCGATTCATTGGTTGATGATTTGTTCCCCCTGATCTCACATTTCGGGTTCAGAAAATTGAACCTTACAATCTCTTGCCATCCAACGCTATCCAACCGCTAATCCAACCGCTAAAGCCGGCTTGCCTATTGCCACGCTATGAAGGGCGGTCTCAACCATAGAGAACATGTTCTGTTAAACCATATTCAACCATATTCAAGCGAACTATCCGCTTTTTGCGGGTGTTTTTTTGCCAAACCCAGGTCGGGAAAGGGATTTCACATGCCGGACGAAGGTGCAACAGAGCTGGGACCCTGCAGTGCCAAGACTTGGGGCATCCCATCGTCCATAATTTTGGTGGAACCATGTGGAACCAAACAGGCTTTCAAACTGACTACATCTATCATCATCTATCTACATCCATCTATTGGAAATCAGTTCACGAAAAATAATTCTGGTCTCTTCAACTACTGTAAAATGGTTACTTTTTTATGTTTTGGATGTTTTGGGCCCCATCTGAAAAACCAGGGGCACCTTGTTCTCTTCGGGATGAACACGAATTTTAGTCCCGAAGCCACCATCCCGACTTACAAGCAATTGAAAGCTGCTTTTCGACGTGGCATTTCATAGGGGGAAAGAATCATAAATCATTGGGTGTATCATTTTTTTACATACTTAACTACTAATTTCCATGTGATCGCCCTTTAGTCATTGAACTATTGAGCCAATGAGGTATAATGAGGTATATCACCTTGAATGGCAAATGATAACAACAAAACAGTATCACTAATGAAAGTTAATTTCAACAATGTTTGATTCAATTTTTCCTCAAGTTTGCTCCAAACCCCGAAGTTATCTTTTCAGCACACAGTCGCTAAGGCCATCCACTGGGTCGCCAAAGCCTGACGAGGTGCCACGAGAGTGGGCCACTGCTAAAATGCACCCAATTATGATGATCTTTGAGTCTTTGATGTTTCTTGAAGTTTTTCACTTTTGTTTTGATGTTTTTATTAAAAGTTGTAGCAGCCGATTTTAGATGGTGGAAAAAAGTGATGATGAAGGTTCTTGGTCAAAAAGGAGTATCCTGAAACCAACCTTGACCCATTTGGGTTTAGGGTTCTGGGGACTTCGGAAGCTTAGCCCTTCCCCATGCAGGGACCGTTGTCCTGTCAGGCGGTCAAGCCGTTGAGGTCGCCCAGCTGTGATTTGAACACCTTTGAAATCTCTTATTGCTATATCATTGATATCATGCTATATCAATAGGCATTGATACATTAAACAGCATTAATGGATACTAGTGGATATTAATGGGCATTGGCTCACCCATGTTTTTGTTTTTGAGGACCAGCTCACTGTACCTTGAAGATCCTTGAAATGTCATTCTGTAGCTTTTTCTTCATGGAAAAACGCAAGAACCTCTTTCTGCTTTGACATCAACGCCATGAGCTATGTATCCAACAAATTCCTGCATGAGAAGAGTTGTATGTCACAGCTGGCTGCGAACTCCAACTATAGTCCACCAAGAATTGGAGCATTTTTTGCCAAGAGAATCTAAGTATCCACGGTTTTCCGACAGCTTCAACTTGAATTGAATTCAAGTGGGTTAGCTGATGTTGGAAACAATGTTTCGATTCAAAATTTGCTCAAGTTTGCTCCAAACCCTGAAGTTATCTTTCAGCACGGTCACTAAGGCCACCCCCTGGGTTGCCAAAGCCTGACGAGGTGCCTGAGACGAGAGTGGGCCACTGCTAAAATGAACCCAATTATAATGATCTTTGAGTCTTTGATGTTTCTTGAAGTTTTTCACTTGTTTTTGATGTTTTTATTGAAAGGTATAGCATCTGGCTATAGATGGTGGAAAAAGTGATGATACAGATTCTTGGTCAGAAAAACCTACCCTAAAACCAACCTTGATCCATTCCTGAACGCCACCAGGAATTGAATCCATCACTAGTATTTAAACACGTTTCTCAGACCATCTCAAACCCAAATCTGGGGACTTCGGAAGCTTAGCCCTTCCCCATGCAGGGACCGTTGTCCTGTCAGGCGGTCAAGCTGTTGGGGTCGCCCAGCTGTGATTTGAACACTTTTGAAATCTCTTATTGCTATATGATTGATGTCATGCTATATTAGATGATGTTAGTGGATATTGATGGGCATTGGCTCAGGCTCACCATGGTTTTATCTTGAGGACCAGCTCACCGTACCTTGAAGTGTCATTCTGTAGCTTTTTCTTCATGGAAAAACGCAAGAAACTCTTTCTGCTTTGACATCAACGCCATGAGCTATGTATCCAACAAATTCCTGCATGAGAAGAGTTGTATGTCACAGCTGGCTGCGAACTCCAACTATAGTCCACCAAGAATTGGAGCATTT
The DNA here is from genome assembly GCA_947184155.2 of Cladocopium goreaui. Classification (NCBI taxonomy): domain Eukaryota; class Dinophyceae; order Suessiales; family Symbiodiniaceae; genus Cladocopium; species Cladocopium goreaui. The sequence continues at coordinate 74,117 of CAMXCT020002572.1, forward strand.
TTTGCCAAGAGAATCTAAGTATCCACGGTTTTCCGACAGCTTCAACTTGAATTGAATTCAAGTGGGTTAGCTGATGTTAGAAACAATGTTTCGATTCAAAATTTCCTCAAGTTTGCTCCAAACCCTGAAGTTATCTTTCAGCACGGTCACTAAGGCCACCCCCTGGGTTGCCAAAGCCTGACGAGGTGCCTGAGACGAGAGTGGGCCACTGCTAAAATGAACCCAACTATAATGATCTTTGAGTCTTTGATGTTTCTTGAAGTTTTTCACTTGTTTTTGATGTTTTTATTGAAAGGTGTAGCATCTGGCTATAGATGGTGGAAAAAGTGATGATACACTTGGTCAGAAAAACCTACCCTAAAACCAACCTTGATCCATTCCTGAACGCCACCAGGAATTGAATCCATCACTAGTATTTAGACAAGTTTCTCAAACCATCTCAAACCCAAATCTGGGGACTTCGGAAGCTTAGCCCTTCCCCATGCAGGGACCGTTGTCCTGTCAGGCGGTCAAGCTGTTGGGGTCGCCCAGCTGTGATTTGAACACTTTTGAAATCTCTTAATGTCATGCTATATTACTGTAGATGATGTTAGTGGATATTGATGGGCATTGGCTCAGGCTCACCATGGTTTTATCTTGAGGACCAGCTCACCGTACCTTGAAGTGTCATTCTGTAGCTTTTTCTTCATGGAAAAAGGTAAGAAAAACATTTCTGCTTTGACATCAACGCCATGAGCTATGTATCCAACAAATTCCTGCATGAGAAGAGTTGTATGTCACAGCTGGCTGCGAACTCCAACTATAGTCCACCAAGAATTGGAGCATTTTTTGCCAAGAGAATCTAAGTATCCACGGTTTCCGACGCTTCAACTTGAATTGAATTCAAGTGGGTTAGCTGATGTTGGAAACAATGTTTCGATTCAAAATTTCCTCAAGTTTGCTCCAAACCCTGAAGTTATCTTTCAGCACACAGTCGCTAAGGCCACCCACTGGGTCGCCAAAGCCTGACGAGGTGCCTGAGACGAGGGCGGGCCACTGCTAAAATGAACCCAACTATAATGATCTTTGAGTCTTTGATGTTTCTTGAAGTTTTTCACTTGTTTTTGATGTTTTTATTGAAAGGTGTAGCATCTGGCTATAGATGGTGGAAAAAGTGATGATACAGATTCTTGGTCAGAAAAACCTACCCTAAAACCAACCTTGATCCATTCCTGAACGCCACCAGGAATTGAATCCATCACTAGTATTTAAACACGTTTCTCAGACCATCTCAAACCCAAATCTGGGGACTTCGGAAGCTTAGCCCTTCCCCATGCAGGGACCGTTGTCCTGTCAGGCGGTCAAGCTGTTGGGGTCGCCCAGCTGTGATTTGAACACTTTTGAAATCTCTTATTGCTATATGATTGATGTCATGCTATATTAGATGATGTTAGTGGATATTGATGGGCATTGGCTCAGGCTCACCATGGTTTTATCTTGAGGACCAGCTCACCATACCTTGAAGTGTCATTCTGTAGCTTTTTCTTCATGGAAAAATGCAAGAAACTCTTTCTGCTTTGAAATCGACGCCCTGAGCTATGTATCCAACCAATTCCTGCATGAGAAGAGTTGTATATCACAGCTGGCTGCGAACTCCAACTATAGTCCACCAAGAATTGGAGCATTTTTTGCCAAGAGAATCTAAGTATCCACGGTTTCCGACGCTTCAACTTGAATTGAATTCAAGTGGGTTAGCTGATGTTGGAAACAATGTTTCGATTCAAAATTTCCTCAAGTTTGCTCCAAACCCCGAAGTTATCTTTCAGCACACAGTCACTAAGGCCACCCACTGGGTCGCCAAAGCCTGACGAGGTGCCACGAGAGTGGGCCACACCCAATTATAATGATCTTTGAGTCTTTGATGTTTCTTGAAGTTGTTCACTTTTTTTGATGTTTTTATTGAAAGGTGTAGCATCTGGCTATAGATGGTGGAAAAAAGTGATGATGAAGGTTCTTGGTCAAAAAGGAGTATCCTGAAACCAACCTTGACCCATTTGGGTTTAGGGTTCTGGGGACTAGGGTTCTGGGGACTTCGGAAGCTTAGCGCTTCCCCATGCAGGGACCGTTGTCCTGTCAGGCGGTCAAGCCGTTGAGGTCGCCCAGCTGTGATTTGAACACCTTTGAAATCTCTTATTGCTATATCATTGATATCATGCTATATCAATAGGCATTAAACAGCATTAATGGATACTAGTGGATATTGGCAAAAATGCTGCAATTCTTGGTTGGTGATTGTTGTTCGCGGCCGGCTGTGACATACAACTCTTCTCATGCAAGAATTTGTTGGATACGTCATAGCTCATGGCGTTGATGTCAAAGCAGAAATGGTTTCTTTTATATACCGTATACCGTTTTACATAAAGAAAAAGCTAAAGAATGACACTTCAAGAATCTTCAAGGTACAGTGAGCTGGTCCTCACAAACAACAACATGGGTGAGCCAATGAATCAAAGTATCCACGGTCTTCCAACAGCTGCAACTTGAAGTTAGCTGATGTTACAAACAATGTTTCGATTCAAAATTTCCTCAAGTTTGCTGCAAACCCTGAAGTCATCTTTTCAGCACGGTCGCTAAGGCCACCCACTGGGTCGCCAAAGCCTGACGAGGTGCCTGAGACAAGAGTGGGCCACTGCTAAAATGCACCCAATTACAATATATTATAATGATCTTTGAGTCTTTGATGTTTCTTGAAGTTTTTCACTTTTTTTTTGATGTTTTTATTGAAAGGTGTAGCAGCCGATTTGAGATGGTGGAAAAAAGTGATGATGAAGGTTCTTGGTCAAAAAAGAAGTACCCTGAAACCAACCTTGACCCATTCCTGAACGTCACCAGGAATTGAATCCATCACTAGTATTTAGACGCGTTTCTCAAACCATCTCTCTTAGGGCCTTAGGGTCACCAGTCTGGCTGCTTCAATAGGGGGCTGCTTCAGCTTGTAGTGGCAGCAATAAGATCACAATTGAATCCAGGAATCTCTTTGCAAGGGAGGTCACAGAATGAGCTGGAAAAACTGTAGGATTTCTAGGGAAACAATCAGGAATCGGCTTGTTTTTTAGCCCGCAAGAATCTGGTTCAAGGCTTGACATGTAGCCAAATCTAAAAACGATCTGGGAAAACTATGGAATAAGTTTGGAAAAACATGGATTAAAAAACCATGAGGGTGGGGACAAAACTGGGAATGATCTGGGAAAACCATGGGAAGATGTTGGGAAAAACCTGGGAAAACTAAAGGAAAAAGGGGAATTTAACTTGGGAAAACTGTGGGACGGGGGCAAAACTGGGAAAGATGTGGGCACGATCTGGGAAGGATCCAGGAGTGACGTGGGAATATTTCGGGAATACAATGGGAACACGTATGGGAATGGCTGGAGGAAGGTAAGAGCATTTGTTAAACAATCAAACACCTGGTCTAAATGTTTTGCCATGGGATGGCATGTCATATTCTGACTATGTCGGCACCATCAGGGATTTTCATGCGATTTGAAAGGGAAGCACCTGGGACACAGCAAAGATTTTTAAAGGAGTTGTTTGGGAAAGGAATAATGTGTCAAATTTGGCTGCCTCAATTAAAGCAGCCCCTCATTAGGGCAACCTAGGTAGTGATCAAATGAATCTCAAACCCAAATCTTTGATGTTTCTTGAAAAAACACAGTTTTTGTTTGATGTTTTCTTTTTGAAAGGTGTAGTAATCAGCCGATTTTAGATGATGAAAAAAGTGATGATACAGATTCTTGGTCAGAAAGAGTACCCTGAAATCAACCTTGACCCATTCCTGAAAGTCAACAGGAATTGAATCCATGACTAGTATTTAGACACGTTTCTCAAACCCAAATCTGGGGACTTCGGAAGCTTAGCCCTTCCCCATGCAGGGACCGTTGTCCTGTCAGGCGGTCAAGCCGTTGGGGTCGCCCAGCTGTGATTTGAACACTTTTGAAATCTCTCATTGCTATGTCATTGATATCATGCTATATCAATAGACATTAAACAGTATTAATGGATACTAGTGGATATTAATGGGCATTGGCTCACCCATGTTTTTGTTTGTGAGGACCAGCTCACTGTACCTTGAAGATCCTTGAAGTGTCATTCTCTAGTTTTTTCTTCATGTAAAAAGGTAAGAAAAATCATTTCTGCTTTGACATCAACGCCATGAGCTATGTATCCAACAAATTCTTGCATGAGAAGAGTTGTATGCCACAGTCGGCCGCAAACTCCAACAATCGCCCACCAACGGTCTTCCAACAGCTGCAACTTGAAGTGGGTTAGCTGATGTTACAAACAATGTTTCGATTCAAAATTTCCTCAAGTTTGCTCCAAACCCTGAAGTCATCTTTTCAGCACGGTCGCTAAGGCCACCCACTGGGTCGCCAAAGCCTGACGAGGTGCCTGAGACAAGAGTGGGCCACTGCTAAAATGCACCCAATTACAATATATTATAATGATCTTTGAGTCTTTGATGTTTCTTGAAGTTTTTCACTTTTTTTTTGATGTTTTTATTGAAAGGTGTAGCAGCCGATTTGAGATGGTGGAAAAAAGTGATGATGAAGGTTCTTGGTCAAAAAAGAAGTACCCTGAAACCAACCTTGACCCATTCCTGAAAGTCACCAGGAATTGAATCCATCACTAGTATTTAAACACGTTTCTCAAACCATCTCAAACCCAAATCTGGGGACTTCGGAAGCTTAGCCCTTCCCCATGCAGGGACCGTTGTCCTGTCAGGCGGTCAAGCCGTTGGGGTCGCCCAGCTGTGATTTGAACACGTTTGAAATCTCTTATTGCTATATAATATAATTGATATCATGCTATATCAATAGGCATTAAACAGCATGAATGGATACTAGTGGATATTAATGGGCATTGGCTCACCCATGTTTTTGTTTGTGAGGACCAGCTCACTGTACCTTGAAGATCCTTGAAGTGTCATTCTCTAGTTTTTTCTTCATGTAAAAAGGTAAGAAAAATCATTTCTGCTTTGACATCAACGCCATGAGCTATGTATCCAACAAATTCTTGCATGAGAAGAGTTGTATGCCACAGTCGGCCGCAAACTCCAACAATCGCCCACCAACGGTCTTCCAACAGCTGCAACTTGAAGTGGGTTAGCTGATGTTACAAACAATGTTTCGATTCAAAATTTCCTCAAGTTTGCTCCAAACCCTGAAGTCATCTTTTGAGCACGGTCGCTAAGGCCACCCACTGGGTCGCCAAAGCCTGACGAGGTGCCTGAGACAAGAGTGGGCCACTGCTAAAATGCACCCAATTACAATATATTATATATAATGATCTTTGAGTCTTTGCTGTTTCTTGAAAGTCTGAAAATAGGGTATATAATTACCCCAAATTTCCAAGCCTGTGAAGTCTGACGGCATCATGCATCGAGCGTTGCCTCGGTCTGCCAGAACCGCTTTGGGGTGAAGAACTCTCGGGAGGAACACTTCGAGGCCCCTGCAGGCTGGGCCTAGTGATGGAAAAACCATGAAACAACTGGGTATGGGTCAATACCTATAGATACATTTTTAGTGGGATGAACATCCATTTACCAGCTATTTTGATGTTCACCAGGGGTACAAGGTTTTGACACACTGCCATGCAATGAAACAACTCTTTTCCTGTCAGGAAAAACCATGAAAAACCATGAACTACTCAGGTGAAGCCGAGCCACAGCCCTTGTTGAAGTTGGGACCTCGACGAGGGGAACTCACCATGGGCTGATGTGGCAAACTCGTGGGATATGATACCATCAATAGTGATTAAAAAAAACACGTAATCCTGAAAAAATATGTTAATGATATTCTTCATCATGATAATGCACAATGAAGAGAAGCCTGATATTATATTATACATTATAATTTATAAATACGTTTCATCACAACAATGACATATAAAAGTAATAGTACTGCTGATACCACGTGATGATAAAGTTATAAAACTACATAATACTACATGAAATATACGTAGTAATACATATATCTTATCACAAATGATCGCATGCAATAATGATGCCAATATCTCATTGGGCAAATCGGTTACGGTTTAGTATCTGGTTTGCCTCAGTATGAATTTAACATTTATGAGGAACGGTGCCAGTAGTAGTCAATTTTTCGCTTTGTCAACATGCAAAGTTTGAGATCTCATTGTGATTGGGACCTGGCAAATACCGGGCCATACTGCTGCCAGAGCAAGCCAGCAAGGATGTGTAGATCTTGGAAGGATTTTGGAAGCATGCATATTCAACCTTGGTTTCAAAGACTGAACAGGCTTTCCAGTTTGTCTTCTGCTGTTTCTCAAACGCATGAAACAGTTTCACCACTATGGTGAATTGTGCGGAGGTCAAACCTCAGCCCGATAAGTTGGTTTGCAGAATGTTCGGGTAGCTATTTCAGGTCCTTCGTTAATATCTTCCAAACACAACTGCCACCCATTCCCATTCCCATTTCTTTGCAGCTGAAAAGTGAATTTACATGAAATTACCTTGCATGTTTATCATTGTTTATCCTTATTTTACTCGTATCAACTCCCCATTTCTCTCGTTTTTTCTTTTACATACAAAAAATCCCAGTGGCCCAGGGCTGGGCTTCCCTTGAACAGCGTGGTACGACTCCTGGGCCTCCAGAAGCGGCCCGAGCTCAACGGTCAGCTGGGCACCGTGGTGGGCTGGGACACCGTGGAAGATCGATGTCAGGCCGCGCTACGCTGCAGGAGATTGGGGTTTGAGTCCAAACGAAAAGGCATGTTTTTTGAAGAATAGAGCGAACAACTGAATGAACTAGGGAGAGACTTTGGGTAAGCAAAACATGTCTCTTGCTGAGCAGCCATTGCTTACGATCTCTTTTACAAGTATTGGGGAGGTGACAAGTATATTTAAGATACAAAATATATTTTAAAATATTTTAAAATCATCTAAAATCAATATGATAAACATGTTCAAGATGAAGAATTACCGCATTTTGAAGCCCGCAGAAGAATGGGCAGATGACGGGCGAATGATGTGGCAGACCCATCCATCCGGAATGAACAAAACCCCGCAAGATGACAGTTGAGGTGGTGCAGTGAAACAATTTTGATTGCACAATCTCGAAGTCAAGGATTTTGTATGTTCTGTAAGAACTTGTTGCAGCGCTCTGTGCCTTGTCAACAGAAACGCAAGCTGTCAGTTGCGCCCACATCGTCTGCTATCTTTTTTGCCTTTTGAAGACAACCTTGAGAAATCGCAAGAACAATTTGCCTCTCGCCACAGGTTCGTTTGGGCGATGGGAGTGGTTTGCTTCTGAAGGAGCGCGGGCACACCACGTGGGAATGGCTTGGATCTTTGTTGCAAAAGTGTAGCTGATTTACTGTAGCGACTGTAGTGCATTGTCCGAAGGCACGAAGGAAACCAACAACAACAGCAACAGCAGCAGCAGCAGCAGCAACAACAACAACAACAAGACCAACAGCAACACAGGATAGTCCTTCGCAGTACAGTGGGTCACCAACTTAGTTCAGATGTTTGGATGCTCCGGAAGCTTGATTCCAATCTCACACTATTTGGAAAGACTTTGATGATTTGACGAAATTCAGTTGGTTATTAAATACCATATAATATAATATAAATTATATATATACACTGTAATACCAGTATGTTTCATTTTTTCCCCACTATTGCTGGCTAATACCCCCAATTGTTGTTAGTAAAAACCCAATATTTCCCCAAACATTGCTCCGATTAAACCTGGTAGGCCTGTAACATGGAACCTGTGTCTGGAGAGCCAGTGGGCGGACGGGTGTGTTTGATGGCAATGTTTTCGTATCCTATGCATCACAAATTCGGTGCTCCGAAGATTGAACATGACAATCTTTTGCCATATATGATATATTATAATAGTTATATAAACATATTATAAACATATTATAAATCCAACCGGTACTATTAAGCCATCCAACCGGTACTAAAGTTACTAAAGACAGAGAATTTTCCATCTCGCTGGTTTGATCTCCCCATCAGCGCAGAGATATATGGGGTATAGATTTTCCCAATGAAATAGCCATAAAAAGGTAGAGATAATGATCAGCAAAACCATTGGGTTGATTGGGGTTTAGCCTATTGTTTAGCCTATTTTCAGACAAAGCCAGCCATATATTTGATAGATTGGTTTCGGATGGTTCAGGATGGTGATTTAGGAATCGATTTGGGCTAAACTCAACCATCAAACAAGCAGCCTTGGTCCTTGGTCGATGATGAAGGATGTTGATGGTTTGTGGATCTTTGTTTATCCAAACAAAATTCAATCATTCACAATGCAATACCATCAACTTCATTTCATGAACATCCATCAACTACCATAAACAAAACAGAATCCGTCACCCTTGGTCGGCTAGTGAACAGCTTGTTTTGAGTAATAAGTATCATGCATGGGGCAGTTAGTATTTCATTATCAGCTTGAAACGAATCGTTTTGCGGCTGGTATGAACTGTTTTGCGGTCATCATTTTCCTTGTCCGGGCAGAGGACGGCACAGTCTGGATTTCTTTCGATTATGGAGGGATTCTTCACTTTTGGGCCACTCGAGAAAGGTTGCAGTTTTAGCTAACGGTCTGTTTATGCAACTTTCTTCTACCAATTGATGGAGACAAGGTTGTTGCATGCAATTTTCTGGGCGTTTCCTTGTACAGTAGCCATCAGTAGCCCTCGTCCTCTTCATTATTTTCATCATTGCCAGCCACACCACATTTCTTCATCCTGCATTCTCATCGTCATCACCACCATCATCATCAACACCATGATCATGATTGTGATCCTGCACATGATGTTTGTGCTTGCGTGTCATCCATATCAGCTATATGCCATGCATGCCGCATCCCTTGTTTGAGGCCGAAGGATGCCTGGCGGAGGACATGGGAGAGTTGAGGGATACTTCTGCAATTATAAGATGCAGGACGTTGCGGCAATATGGTCAGAACATCATCATAAACTTTAATTATACTATGTAATACTATGTAATTACCTGATATTACCTGTTTGTTCCTTCAGCTTCCTCTTCAAACATGGGAAATGTTCACTGCCATGTTAAAGTATCAGCGGGTAGTTCATTCACAGGACATATTCAGGACCACGGAGTGCAGGATTAGGGATCATCCCCACTGATATTTTGTGATATATTATACAACTGGGGATGATCCATATAATCCTAATAATATCAGTGAGTTGATCATAATATAATAATATAGATATCATTGATATACACTAAGAATCCCATCCATATCATCATTAGATATCATATAATATATACAACGAATGTCAACTAATCCCTTGCCCCTAATATGAAACACCACAGAATCCATGGTTTAGTCAGGGATTTACAACATATAGGGACCCATATTTAGGGTGTGTTTAATACTAGGCGGATGGGATTCTACATATTTGGTCCCATCTAACGGTTGGTTGGTCAGGAGAGGGGAGTTACTTGTCTGTTCATGTCTTTGATCATCATGTCATTTTATTTGCTATTGATCAATCAACCTCTTTTCCGTATGCCATTTTGGTGACTAGCTCAAGAGATCACCAGGCATCCAATTTGTCCCATTAGGTTTCATAGAGGGCCTGGGTGATCACTCAGCTTTCAGTTTCAGTAGGCATGTCCCAATTTCCTCCAGCCATGCCCCGTGCTCTTTCGAATCAAGCGAAGATGCTGCAAGGGAGATCCCGAGCCGCTCGTGCTTCTGATGATCAACATTCTGAAGCTGGCACTATGGGGTCGTGGCGTGTGGCGGAGGATCCTGAGCAGGATGTGCCACCTGATCATGCTGAGGCCTGGAGCGGTGTGTTTGAGCCAGCTCGAGCAGCGCAAGCTGAGCAACCTCAGCCTTCACAGCCTGCTCAGGCAGCTCCTGTGACACAGGCTGCTCGCAGCTTTGTGGATCGGTCGAATGAGACGCCTGCTGCTCGGCGCTTGAGAGAGCAGCAGGACAAGGCAGCCAAGTCAGGCCGCCGTTCGGTGAAGTTCAACCAGATGGGCGCTCACAATGCCATCAACGTTCGTTTGCCTGAGCACTTGCAGCAGGTCGGCTCCGGCGAGAACGAGAGATCAGTGCTGGTCCTGGACAGCCGTGACAATAGGCTGCAATCCCCTTATCAAGGGTGGCTGCTGGATGAGATCTTGATCAACGCCAATGCCCGGATCAACATCTTGAGCGATCGAGCTCTTGTGAGGTCGCCCTCAACTGGATATCACATGAACCTGTTCATGCTCAAGACCCTAGATGGCTTCAAACTGGTGCTGTGTGGATCCATGACGTCATACGGATCTGTGCCATGTGGGAAATGGGACTCACACACTGGCAAGGTGCTCTCGCACGAGGCTTTTCAGCCATTCCGCTGGCCTCTCATGCGGGACGACTCTCCCACTTGGGTGGACGTCAAGGTGAAGATCGAAGGTCAGCTCTTTGTTCATTTGGAACTCAGGGGCTATCGCTCAGACAGCGACATGACCGTTCAGATCAACCACGTGGCAGATCACCTGATGTACGTCCTGCAGGAGAATGCTTTCATCCCCACGTTCGTGGTGACAGTGTTCCAAGGATGGCAAGTGGTTGCATGCTCATGGGAAGTGGGTGGCAGGCTCTACGTCTGCTCAGAAGGAGGTGTTGTGGTAGCGGCGGATTACCCGCTGTGTCATTTCGAATGCCGGATCGTGGCGACGTCGTCTGAGGATGCCTTCGGTCTTGACGCAGATCGACTGGAGTTTAGATTTCTCAGTGCGGGCGATCGCCTTGATGTGGCGGCTAGCACTTGCTCAGTCCCTCCGTCGTGGCTTGTGGTCAGCAGAGTGTCAGGGCCAACCCTGATCAGGAATGCAAACTGGTGTCGATCGAAATATGCTCGCATCGAGTCGCCTGATCAGGCTCTGCAGTTGGCTCAGCTTGCCAGCATCCATGCCCACTGGACGGTGAATGTTGAAGCCGCTCGTGAGGAGGACACGGGACCCATCGTCTCGGCCGTTGCCGTGGAGAGCAATGCAGCCAATTTACACTTGATCTGCGAGTCTCCTTTGTTCAAGAAGGATCGAGCTATTGTGCCCATGGAAGCCTTCCCAAACTCTCGCCGAGCAATTTTTTTCAATAGATCTATTGAAAAAGAAGGAAAAATCAGTAGCGATTGAAAACAGCATTTTCCAAGTTAAAATCAATAGAAATGTCATTTTGGTATATAGATTTCTATTGATTTTTGAGGCACTTTTCTATTGTTTTTTTATTGGTGTTTCTATTGATTTTTAACAAAATTCCTATTGATTTTTTCTCTGAATTTAAGTTAAATTCCTATTGATTTTGGCTTTGAATTTAGGTCAAATTCCTATTGATTTTTGCTTTGAATTTGGTTCAAATTCCTATTGATTTTTGCATTGATTTTAGGTCAAATTCCTATTGATCTTTTCTTTGAATTTAATTGACGTCTATTTATTTCTATTGAATTTCAAAAGTAAACATCTATTGAGTGGTAAGCCGTGAATCCTGTTGATTTTTCACCATTTCAGAATTACATCTCCTTTTCTGTTTTCTCTCGCGTGCTTTTTTCACAAAATAGAGAAGCTGGGTGTTTGAAACTTAAAACATATATACGCTTACAGACGAAATATACTAACTTCAAGACTATGCAGCAGTCAGATTGCCAAGTAAACGGGAAAGACAACTTCACTGATGGCTGGATAGCCAAATTATGGCATGGATGGCTGCATAGCCAAGTCCAGTGATGGCTGGATAGCCAAGTCCATTGATGGCTGGATAGCCAAGTCCATCGATGGCTGGATAGCCAATATGTGTGTGCAGAAAAGCCATGCGGGTGATCAGCAGGCGCATATTAGGCCCAAAAATGCCCAAAGCGAAGAAAAGTAGGCGGTCAAAATGCCCACCTGTCGACACGGGGCACATGGATGAGCTGCTGCAAAGTTATGTGAAAAAGAAGGGTATAGCTGCTTCCTTCGAGTTGGGCCGCTACAGTGCCCTGCAGACACAGAATGCTATCAATGGCTCTGCGCTGTCGAAGCTGAAAGAGTTGGTAGGTGTCTTGATGAAGTTGGAGACGGGCCTGCACTTCAAGTTTTCAGACTTGAAGGGGTCCTTGCGGAGGTGCTGCCTACAGTTTCCGGAGTTGAGGTACAAGATGGAGGAAAGCAAGAGGTGTGACTATGAGGGAACCATGGCTTCTGCCTTGCTTTGTGTCTGTGCGCATACCAGGCGCCTGAAAGACTCAACAAGGTTCCGGGAGGCTTGCTCAAAGTGCACAGACGACGAGAAGAAAGAGCTCTTGGAGATGAAGAAGTGGCTTAGTGGAGAAGAAAGCGAAGGAGAGGACCAAGTAACTTGGCCAAATGGATTTGTATGCGCGGGGCCCTTCAGGAAATAGGAGCTTGTTTTTGGATGGGTTGTTTTTTCTGCTGATCTCGAGGAATCTGTGGCTGGTTCCATAGAGCTTCCAAGCTTGCCAGCAACACCTTTGATGGCAACACCGAAGAAGAGAAAGGCAGTGGCCTCGGCCACGCCAGAAGAGAAAGGACAGCCTGACTTGGATGAGGAAGCAGAAATGGCGACCCCACTGCCTTCCAGAAAGGCAAAGCTGAAGGAGAAAGTCCTGAAGAGGCCTGCAGCTGTTTCACCGCAAAAGAAACCAGCAGCTAAGAAGGTTGAGAAAAAGATGGAAGGCAAGAAGAGCTGGGTTCTGATGCACTACAAGAGAAGCAAGGTCAGAAAGAGTGATGCATGGGCTGTTCGCCAGTGTGGGGGCTCGCAATTGTTTCAAATGGTGTGTTCAAAAGACAAGAATGCGGAAGGCATTTGCAAGCAGGCTGTGAAAAAGTTGGAAGATGGAGATTCGCCTAGGAAAGTCAAAGAATGGGCAAAGGCTCAGTAAGAGCGAAGCATGGGCCCACGCAGAAAAAGTTTGCAGTGACTGAAGCATGTGTGATGGCTGGATAGCCAACTTTTGCAAATTCGTTTCTCTCTTGCTTTGATGGCTGGATAGCCAAGCGTAGGGATCCATTGCCCAAAAAGGGTGATCACTGTGCATCTGCACTCATTTCCAAAACGCCGTGGGTGGCTGGAGGGAAGCCAAAACGCAAGCGTGAGTGGATGGCTGGATAGCCAATCTTGGGACAACTTACAATTGGCATTGCACCGAGCGGACGGGTTCAAGCAGGAGCTGCCGAAGGAAATGCCATGGCGCACCGAATGGATAGCGTGCCTGCAGAAGATGTGCGTCGTATAGATGCCGCCGCCACGCGTGTGGTCCCAGGGGGAGGAGGCTGGCTGAACCGGTTTCGTTGTAAAAATAGATGGCTGGATAGCCAGGTCAATAGATGGCTGGATAGCCAAGTCTGTTGATGCAATTGGATCTGGAGTTCTGCAGCAATGGCTAGTAAAGCCATTTTCTGTTATATTTCTGTGTCCTCTGATTGCAGCAGGAACGAACTACTGGCGGCAAGCGACGAGGACTCTGTGGGATGCAACGGCGGTGGCGGGAGAAGACTACCAGGTGTGGCTCCGGGCAGTGGCAAGAAGCGGCTGTAGGATGACAGGGGTGCCGCCACCAGGGACGATGGAGTCACACAGAAGTGCCTTGATGAGGGCATTCACCCGAAGTGGTTCAGAGGACTACTGGGCCACTTGGAGATTGCAGCTACTTTGTTGTTTTGCAGATGGCTGGATAGCCATGATGAACTCTATATAGTTTTGTCTTTTTTGTGTTGGATGGCTGGATAGCCACATGGCAGGAAAAAATCTTTCGAGTTGGAGGGCTGGATAGCCATCTTGTCGTACCAGTTCTATCTGCTGATGGCTGGATAGCCAGTATGGCTTCGCTCAGGACTTCGTCGACGCCTGCATTGACAACCGCGAAGTCTCCACCGCAGCAGGAGCCGGGCTGCACTCTCCAGCTGCTAGCTCGACACCTGAGTCATGGGTGCATGAGCCCAAGCAGCCCCCTTGGCGCCGGTCGAGCCGCCCCACTGGTGGCGAGAAAGGAGAAGGAAAAGGTGGACAGAAAGGAGAAGGAATAGGTGGAGAGAAGGGAGAAGGGAAAGGAGAAGGGAAGGAAGGAAAGGGCACAGAGAAAGGAGACAAAGGAGAAGGAAAGACCGGTGAGAAAGGAGAGAAAGGAGAGAAAGGAGAGAAAGGAGAGAAAGGAGAGAAAGGAGAGAAAGGAGAGAAAGGAGCAGGAAAGGCCGGAGAGAAAGGAGAAGGAACGGCCGGAGAGACAGGAGAAGGTACGGAGGCAGGAGAAGTCACCGGAGAGAAAGGAGGAGGAAAGCCAGGAGAGAAAGGTGATGCGAAAGGTGTAGAGAAAGGAGCAGAGAAAGGAAAGAAAGGAGAGAAAGGAAAGAAAGGAGCAGAAGAAGAGGACGGAGGAGGGAAAGGACCAGCGGGCGAGGGAAAGAGCGGGGGAGGGACGGCGACGGAGAAGGGAAAAGGCGCTGGTGGATGGGGTGGATGGGCAGAAACCTCCTGGAACAACCCGTGGTGGCACCAGCCTGCGGCATGGGAGCCTTGATTTTGAATGGTGTACTGATTGCTGGATCTTCACTTGTTATAGCAGTGTGACGGGATAGATGGCTGGATAGCCAGCCACCTTGTTTGTGTCTTTTGATGGATGGATAGCCACTTCTTTTCTGTGCATGATGGCTGGATAGCCACATGAGTCGTCTTTTGGTAGCTGCGCGGCCATGCGAAAGACAGTGAGAGTCATCTAAGGCCTGGGATAGCGCAAATGCAACCAGCGCCGCGAGCGAAGCCGCTGAGGTGGCCGCAGATCGCAGCGACTGGGATGGGGAGAACCTGGAGTGTTTGAGCTGCAGCTGCCCTTTTTCATCTCGTTTTTGATGGCTGGATAGCCAAGCCTGAAAGTTCAGATGTTCGCAACTTCCTGCCTGATCGATGGCTGGATAGCCATTTTAAACTCTAGTATTGGTGGCTGGATAGCCATGACATTGTCAGTTAACTGCTGGATCTAGCCATTGCTTGCGCAGATCGAATGACATACTCTAAGGACCCTGGACCTAGAACCTGAGTGGCTCGGCAAGTGCCGTGACTGTGGCCAGAAGACCTATGTGGCTGCACAGTCCGCACTGAGGCAGCATGGTGTGGCAGGCTGCCTGGATGCGTCCTGCTGGGGCTGCCGTGGTCCCAGGTTTTGCAAGAACTTGAAACGAGCTAGCCAACTTGCGAAGTTCGACAAGGGCAAACCCTGGGAACATGGCAGGACTGGATAAGCCCTCAGCGGTGTACCATAGATGGCTGGATAGCCACTCTTTTGCTGCAGCTGGCAAGTGTCGACAGATGCTGCCAGGGTACAGGGCTCGGTATGGAGCCAACAAACCGCTCAAACACAAGAGCTACAAAAAAAAAAGGTGTCCTACTTGAATCAGCCGGGTTCATAGAGGGCTGGATAGCCCAGCCAATGGCCAGGCGGGTTTATTGAAGGCTGGATAGCCTATTGTCTGCCCCTCTTTTGAAGGCTGGGTAGCCTTGCTTGCACCTAAACAAGGCTGCCAATATTGTCTGCCCCCTATAGCCTTGTCTGTACTTAGAAGGCTGGATAGCCTTGTTTGCACCTCTATGGACAATTGTCTGCACTTTGATAAAAGGTTGGACGGCTTCTGCAGCTCTAGAGGTCCAAGGCTGCAAAGACTGCAAAGAAGCCATGCCGGAAAAGTCGCGAAAAGCTGCAGCCTGCAGTGCAGACGGCTCATGGGTAGATGTGGAGCCTGCTCCGAAGCAGCAAAAACTTGGAGGACCGAGAGTGAAGTGGGTTGGTGACCTCGCCTTTGTCCAAAAGCCAGATGACAAAAAAGTGTATTGCGGCTATACCCAGATGGCCGTGGACATGACTGAGAAGGTGCACTGCTTCACCGGCTGCAAGGGGGAATGCGAGAACAAATGGGAATGCCCTTGCCCTTGCCATGCTTTGCAACGTGCGTATGATGCGTCCTTGGCCGAAGCTGCCAGGGCACAGATGGCAAAGCAGCAGTCTGAGGATGTAAAGTAAGGCTGGATAGCCTGGACAGAGACCGGGAGCGATATGAAAATGGTAGCCGGAGAGCTAGACAAAAATGCGCCAGGGAAAAAAGACAAAAAAGAAGCAAAATTCACATGAAGACGCATGAAAACCCATGAAGACCCATGAAGACCCATGAAGACCCATGAAGACCCATGAAGACCTATGAAGACCCATGAAGACCCATGAAGACCCATGAAGACCCATGAATTCACATGAATTTCCATGCATTTTCATGAATTTCTATGAATTCCCTTGATTTCCAATGGAAACCTGTGATCTTCAACGAAAACCTGTTTGTTTCAGGGAAAATTTGATGGCTGGATAGCCACTTCTGCTCGATGATGGCTGGATAGCCACTTCGTTTCTGTCCTTGATGGCTGGATAGCCACTCTTCTGTTGCTTTGATGGCTGGATAGCCATGTTGGGGTCTGCTGTCCTTGTCAGATTGACTAGCAATGGTACAGCATATTCTGAAGGATTTTGGTGCCCAAGGCGTTCCAGCCACTGCCTCCTTCTATAATCAGCCATGGCAGCCCAGTCGACTTTGAAGAAGCCTGCTGCCCAACAGAAAGCCGGTATGAAGAGGCCTGCAGCTCATGAGAAAGAGGAAAAGCCGCCAAAGACCCACAAGAAAAATGGAAAGGACAAAGAAGAGGAGGAAGAAGATGATGAGATTGTGGAACCGCTACCTCTCACCGAGGAGGCGCTGCAGAGCCACAACAAGTTCCTCTCTGAAATGTCAAAACACAAGGACATGAGCCAGACGCAATTTGACAAGACATTGGCCACCTTACCGAGTCGCACAGCTGAGAGGTTGTGGAAGGCCTTTGAGGCGTGCAGAAAAGAGACAGGGAGTGATGGACAGTACAAAGAAGCATCCAGCGGCTGTGGCCAGCAGAAAAAGAAAAGAGCGCTTCTGAGAGGATGGTGCATGGACAAGGGAAAGATTGGAGACTGCTACAGAAAAATGCTAACCACAGTCAGAGTCGTTGCAAAGCAAGGAGTAGAAGAGAAGTGGATTACCAAAGCTGAGGCCCTCCAGAAATGGGGGGCAGAGGAACTGAAGGATCGACTGCAGAAAGGCACCATCAAAGCTCGCCGCAATCCCTTGGACAGGGACTACTGGGAGTTCCAAGCCATTGTTGAGAAGAAGTCCAATATTAGAGAAGAACCGAGAAACTCAGTATGGATCTGCATGGCAGAAGGCCTGAAGCTGTCCGTGAGGTGCAAGGTATATCTAATCATTAATTGACCCTAAACTGACGTGCGCGGACTCGCTCAAGGAATTAGGTAAACCCGAAATTGACGATTGGATGGCTGGATAGCCAATGCCTTTGTGACAGCCACTGCCCAATACCTACTGTGCCTTGCTTTTCTGCTTTGGCTAGGTTGACCACAAGAAGATGGCGGCGATTGAAGCTGTGGCTGTAGACGAGGTGCACTCCAGCGACATGGAGATGGGACATGGAGGAGAGAGCGATGAGGAAGATGAAGATGGATTGGATCCTGAACTCAAAAAAATGTTGAACATCAAGGATGCAAAGCATGAGAAAGAGAGGAAAGCCCCGAAAGAAAATGCTTGGGAAGCGGCTAGCAAAGTCGGAGACGAAGACGGTGCTGTGAGCATCAAGTCGAAAGTGCTCAAGTTCAAAGCAGAACTCAGCAAGGACGCGGCCACTGTGGAGCTGAAAGCACACGAGCTGAAGAGCCAGAACCCTGCAGAGAAGACAATGGTGAAAGATTCGCTGAAAGCAGCCGAGCACGGCCAGAGGACGTGTGAGAAGTTGGACAAGATGACCAAAGGCAAATGCGTCCGCAGCGAAGCTGCCAAGCTTCTCCAGGTAGCTTACAAAGCCTTGACTGACCTGAAAGCTGCCAAGGCTAAGCTCTTCAAAGCTCTGAAAGCGGAGTGACTGGCTGAATGAGACTGCAGGGCTCCAGAAAGGCAGGGCCACTGCCATATGTGGTTGATGGTTGGATAGCCACAAAGGGAACAACAGCACGATGGCTGGATAGCCACAACCTTAAAGGAATCGAGCTTCAAATGATGGCTGGATAGCCACAATTGGACTGGAACTGTGCATGATGGCTGGATAGCCACAACCTGGAGGTATTGTCTGGATGCGATTGCAAAAACTGCAGATGTATGTGGCTGCTAGCATTGGATGGCTGGATAGCCACCAAAAGCGATGGTGGGCCACAAACAGAGAAGGTTGGGGCATGCAGAAAAACCTTCTGCTAGAGCAAGAAGCCATGTAGAAAGCCCCTTGGCCGTGCTACTTTTGAAGATGTGGAGCACAGGAGAGTTGTCGGGCCCAGCCTTGCAAGAGATTGCAAAGGCAGCTGCAGATAGTGGATGCCAGGGGCAAGATGTTCAGAGGCTTGCGATGCTGGGCGCAGCAGGCAACAGTCCGCAGAATATACAAAGAGATCTTATGGCCTTGCATTTCAAAGACTTGAAAGCGCCACCTGTTCACACCGTGGAGACCAAAATTTGGGGAAAAGATGGTGACGGACAAAAAACTCTCTTACAGAGCAAGCTGCCCTTGCTTCTCCCCCATGAATGGATGAGCATGGCGTCCACTGCAGAGACATGGCCACAAAAAGAAAAGGATATTTGATGGCTGGTTATGGCCACATGCTGCTAGAACAAAAGATGCTGATGGCTGGATAGCCATGTTGCTGCAAACACGACAGTGTTACAGTGTACTAGATTAATAGCCACAAAGGATGGATACCGAGCAGCAATGACTCAAAAGATAGATCTGGCTGTATTTTGAGATTTGTTCCAAAGTGTTTCTGTGAGCATCAGGACTTGGAAGCTGTCTTTGGCTTGCAAGACTTGGAGAAATTTTGGACAGAGCAGGACCTGAACTGCCCAAGGCTATCCTCTGCAAAAAGCTGGGTGAGTCTTGGCTAGCTGTCATGAAGATTGAAGGTTGGGTAGCCAGCTCCTAGGGGTAGAAGTATACAACATGCACAGATGCCATTCCTGCGGCTCAGGAAGAGCTTTCCCGACATCAAGAAGGACGCGCCTTTGGTTTTTGCTCTACATGGCGATGCTGCCCCGCACACTGAGACAGATTCTTTGCTGGTGGTCAGCCTGAGAAGCCTCACCACCAAGCTCTCTGTCTCAGAGAGCCAGCTGCTCCTCTTCGCCTTGCCCAAAAGCATGATAAGCAAGGAAACGCAGCAGCCTATTTGGAAAATTCTTTGCTGGAGCCTTGAAGCTATGACTAAGGGAAGGTGGCCTACCAAAGCGCCTGGGAACTTGCCCACTTACAAAGTCAGCAATGGCGGCAAACCTCTCATGGGCTGGGAGAAGAGAGCCATGGTGACTTCAACGCATGTCAGAGCCATGGCAAATTCATTGATGGCTGGATAGCCATTGAGCACATGCGAATGGTTTCGATGGCTGGACAGCCACATGTCCTGAATCAAGAACTGCATTGCCGTTGCATTCACAAATTATAAGCTAACTCAGGTGTACTGCATCACCGGTGACTTGGAGTGGTACAGCAGCGAGTTCCACTTCCCCTATGCAATGGAGAACCACCCCTGTCCATGGTGCAAATGTGACATGCACGACGAAATTCCTGTCTTTGACTTTAGAAGTAGCGCTAAATGGCGGGAAACTATCAGGTCGGCAGAGGAGATGAATGCGCAGTACAAGCACCCCTTGTTTGCAGTTCCTGGCCTCAACAGTCAGTGCATCTTCTTAGACCCAATGCACACTATAGACCTTGGGGTCTCAATGCATGTGGTGGGGTCGGTCCTATGGGACCTCATCGAAGATGAGATGGTAGCTTCGAATCGGCCAGCCAGATGTGCAGCAGTCAACAGACTGATTGTTGAGGCCTACAACTTCTTGGGCACACCTTCTTCAAAACGAGTGGGTGTGCTAAAGCTGACAGACATCGGAGACAGCACCACTGAATTTCCAGTGCTCAAGCATTGCAAAGCCAGGAAAGTGAGGTATCTGGTGCCAGCAGTGAAAAAGCTTCTTGGCAAATAATTTTTGGAGGGCATTCTTGCTGGCTGGATAGCCATGTTTTTCATCTTTGATGGCTGGATAGCCATGTTTTTCATCTTTGATGGCTGGATAGCCAGGACACAAGCATCTACATCTCATCTGTCTGCAGGTTGTGTGAACAGTTTGAAACAACGAAGTATGGAGAGCACAGACTGAAGATGATTACAGCCTTGGACGACATGCTGCAGCTGATGGACATGAAGCTCTACAAATTTCCCGCTGCTTTGCAGGACAAGTTCGCCCAGAAGGTCCACAGCTTCCTGCTGCAGTATAGCTACATGGCTAAACTTTCATCTCAGCGAGGGTGCCTGAGATACTCAATGGTGCAAAAGCACCACCTGACCAGCCATCTGAGCTGGTTCGCTGAGAGCTGTCACCCCCGCTGCTTTTGGACTTATGGCAGTGAAAGTTACATGGGCCACATGGTACGGATCGCAAAAGCATGCGTCCGAGGCCAGTCTCCGCCGAAGGCGGCTGAAAGCATCATGCAGAAGTACAGGCTCAGCATGCACTTAATTCTCAGTGGCTTGATGGTTTTAGACGAGGAAGGAGATGACTGAGAGGCAAGCGAAGGAAAAAAAGCATGCAGGTGCACTATTGATGGCTGGATAGCCATGCTCGTTTCAAGATTGAGGTTTGGGGGTACCCAGAAGTTTTTGCCTCGATGGCTGGATAGCCATGTTGAGACTTGCTTTGCTTTT
>CAMXCT020002573.1:0-94875 GCA_947184155.2 Cladocopium goreaui
CGCTTCCTGCGTCTCATTGGCTCAAATGCAAAGCAGCAGACAGACCAGCTGCCTCAGCTTAGTTCCAGAAAAGGGAAATATAGAGCACCTCCTAACCTCGGTGAGGGATTCATATCACTAACCTTTCCGATTATTAGGCAAGGGTTTTGCTACAGACTTGTTTTTTCACACCACAGTTTATATCCTGATTTTTCGTGCATTAGGATCTTATTTCGCGATAGTGCCCCTTGCTGCGTTACATCCCTTTACCTGACTCATCGTTCTCCTTCCCATTTGGCATCTGGTTTCTCTGGCCAAAGACGCGCCAGGGCTACCAGTGCCTCTTCCACCACCCTTCTCCCCCCCTCTGTTTGGTTTGTGTGAGTTCTCTTCCTCTTTTGCTCTTTGGCTCGGTGTGCTTTGCCCTCCCTTTCACTCTCTCCTTTTCTTGTTCTCTCTTGTGCCTGGATTTTCTGACTAAAGACTGTCAGGGCTTCCAGCTTTTTTATCCCTTTCCTTCCCCCCTGATTGCACCTTTCTCCCTCACTGCTGCGTGCGCCGCCTGATTCGGCTGCCGTGTATCAATTTGTGGGTTCGGGCGTTCTTGGTTTCTCTTGTTTCGTGTCAAGGTGCTTGAACTGCCTGGCCAAAGACGTGTCAGGTTTTTCAACACTCGCCCCTTCCCCCCTTTTTTAGTTGGTTTGTGGGTTTGTGTTGGTTGGGTTGGTGTCCTTTGTTTTGTTTTGTGTGTTGGTCTCTCTTGGTTGCTTTCTGTTTTGGTGGTCTTGCTTTGGGTCTTCCTTCTCTTCGTTGATTTTGCCATTCAATACTGACTGAAGTGCTTGAGTCTTCTGGCCAAAGACGTGTCAGGATTCTCAACACCTCCCCCCCACCCCACATTACCTTTACACCCTGAACAGCTACGCAGGAACTGCACAGTGTGATGTCTCTGCTTTCCAGAGAACAAGTTGTGAAATCCTGGTATGCAAAGAACCCTAACGTCAGCTTCTTTGATTTGCTCTTTGCACTTGAACAGCATAAGAGCATTTCGACTGAGTATGGGCTGAATGTATCCATTGAGCAGCACTGGAGGCTTGGAGACCCCCATAAGAAGACCGCTGCACCAGATCGACATGACTATGAAATTGCAATGGTAGGTGGGAGAGAAACCTTACCTGGACCTGACTGGCGTAAGTTGTACCGATGGTTGGTTAGTCAAAGCCCTGCTTTCTTGCCTTACCACACGGTATATTTGGTGACGGACAATCGTGATTTGCAATCGGATAAGGTCAAGTCTGAGCCTGGACTCAGTCATTGGCCAATGGTCGCTGCTTGGTGGAAAGAACGGTTACGCTATGTCGGCCCATATGCAGAACTCACAACAGTTGTCTTTGTCCACATTTCAGCTGACACTGGTCTCCATAAGGTACACCCGACATGGGCAGGGACGTACATCCTTGATGCGTGTGTGTTCCTCTTCCCGGCCATCAACTTTGCACTGATTGACAGCGATTGTGTGCCAGTGACTCTCTTTGAGATACGGGAACTTTGGCTGGCGAGCACTGACCCAACCCATCCAGCTGCATCAAGCACAGTTGCAAAGAGCAAACTGTCAAGCCCCATTGCGTCATCGCACAAACGTGCGCGATCTGTGGACACGGGAAGGGACATGCAACAGCCTGGTCCACAATCGAAGCTGCCTAGATCGCATAGTGCGGACCATCTTGCTGTCCGAAAAGCAGATCCACTACGAGACCCTCCCTTCACCTACGGTGCCAATTTGGCAGACGAAGTTGACTATGGTGATTCGCCAGACCCGAGTCCCCGCATGTCTCGTCGAGTGACGTCCAGCAGCGATGACTCTTCCCCGGCTGGGTCAACTAAACCCACTCGGAAGGACAAAGTAGCCGTGGATGAAACTGCCACTGCGCCTAGGCTCAAAGGAGTCATCCTTGTGAGTGAGGCTTTCACTGAAATCAATGCTGGTCTGGTCATTGTATTAGCTTCGGGTCATGAGAGTCCTGTACCTGTTACTGTCTTGGATGACCCAGACACAGATCCTGATGAAATTGCCCGCGTTATTACCATTGCTTACCACAGACATGTCGAAGCCTACCTAGCTACTACATATCCACTTGCAGACGTCGAGCAAGCAGTCGCTAGTGGATTACTTGGCTCTCCTCTGCTTGGCACGTCCACACGTGTTACTGCAGATTGGTGCCATGCGTGGAGCTTGTTAGGCCAGTGGTCTGGACTAGTTACTTTTCCTGTCCCAGCCTCTGGAGTCTGGCCGCGCCATGGTCATTTACGGAAGATCCTTGATGGCTACCAAGGCAGGCAACCAAACTTCCATAAATGGGCTAGGCCCGCCTACGAGCAAGGGGCCCTTCCGACCCTTAGCCTGCTGCCCGGTGAGGTCAGTGTACGAGTACTACCAGGAGACAAGATGTACCAAGCCATGGCAATCGAGCCACATTACATGCGGCCTGTTATCCTGCATGGATTTGGCACCAGTGCCAAGAAAAGAATGCCGAACAGTCTCGCTGACCTCGCCCAATTTGGCTGGTTGCCGCTGGCTGCTGCTTTATTTGGCACGCATGAATGGAAGCCCCAATGGCTACATCACAATTTCCTTCCAGTGGTTGGACTGCGGTTGCATGCCAAAGTGCCTCCTCCTCCTCTCTCCCAAGCTCAACTGATCTTGCTGTGTGGATTGTGGCAACGAAAGGAACAATCGGAACCCTCATGTACGTCGCTGCAGCAAGCAGCTCTCCTGAAGTTTGGTCTTCCGTTACCTTTCCGAGAAATGGCTAAGTGGGAAATCACTGTCAATAAGCAGACTATAGATGTTGGAGAATTGTCCAAACAAAACTACATAGGAAGACAACCTGAAGCTGCGATGCCTGCTGCACTCAAGGGCTCGGTTGACTGGGCATCCTGGGTCTTTTCCCTCGTAGAAGTCTGGCAAGATGACGCCCCAATGCAAGACCGACCCCTTGAAGTACATTGCAGTGGATTAGGGGGTGGCCTACTTAGTGGCGAACACGAATATGATATTTTCCTGCAAAATCTTGCGCAAACAAAGGTGTATGGCCCATCGCTTGCGATGACAGATAATTGGGAAGAACATATCACCCAATTGGGCCTCACCAAAACAGTGCATGAATATGCGGTATACCAGCTCCTTTCCACTGCTGATGGATGGACAGCTTGGCGAGATTTCCTCCCTGAACAGTTCTCTGATCCACAGCTGCTGCTCACGAGAGCGATTCGCCTCATTGAGGCTGCGAACATCCGGCCAGCCCACGCCAGGCCACCACATCCGACCTGGTCAACAGCAATTATGCAGATCTTCCGTTGCTACCATCCACAAGGGAAACAGCTTTTTCTGAAGTCATGTTTTCCACACTTGGTCACTACAGCGGATAACAGAGGTGGCAGGGACATTAACGTGTATGGTTTCTCGGCAGGGTCCTATACGGGCTTAGCAGTCCACGAGATCCTGAGTGGATTTGCTGCGTTCCCTGGCCTCACTAAAGTTGCTGCGATTGCGACGCCGCCAGAGATGCTGCGACTTGCCACAGGCGAACGCCGGGTCACACTGGTGCACTGCCTAGAGGACCGGCTATGTGTGTGGAGACCTGCTTCTCTGACAGAATTTAACTATCAGATTGTTCTTATAGAAGGGCACCCCACCTGGAGTGGGCGTGCCAAACATTCCTATGGCCACTTGCTCTTCATTGACATTGACGAAGGAGTCCACGAAATCCAGAGGCTACAAATCACCACCCCACAAGTTATTCCACATGGGGTACGGTGCGAGGGATTGCTGCGTGTACTCTCATGGGTTAGCTTTGACCTTCCTGAGCACCTCAAGACGACTCTAAGTGATTTGTTAGTAGCAGCTGGAGAAGGGAACACGGAGCTACAGAATATACCCATTGGTGGACGGGACATTCGGGATGGTCAGCCTGAAACGGAAGCTGACCTACAAGCAGTTCTGATTGCGATGATCCCCACACCGGGAGGATCCCACGATGAGGGTGGGTTGCTGGTTCGCAACCTACTGGCGGAATTCCTGCGTGGTTTCTCATTACGAACCCTCATCTTCCTACTGGACATGGTACTTCCGCAACTAGACGCTTATCATGTGGGACGGCAGCTCCAGCATCTCCAGCCCTGGGTCAGTGTGGAACTTGCTCAGCAGAAGAAGCGAGGACAAACAGGAACACGTTTGCAGCTCACCTACCAATACGAGGCTTATGCTGGGTTTCATGTCGTTCACCTACATACTGATGGTGCCCCGCTCCTGCTCTTCAGTGCACCGTCGGATGTTCCAATGACCTCGCCGCGAGAACTTTGTGAGGCTGGGAATCTAGGCAACTTGGAAGCCAATGTGATGGCGGGCAGAGCATTACTGGGTGTTCTCCAGTTGCCAGACACTCAGCATCGGTGTGTCATATTACTTGTACATGAAAAGGTGATGTCTAGCGGAACCAGTAAGAACCCTGCTCAGCGAGCGATCAAGCGCATTGCCCCGAAGTTGCTGGAGCTCGTTATCGTCTCGCTACCCATTGCTCGGACCTTTTGTGGGCGGCTTTTGGACCAATATCTCAAAACAATGAGTTACTTTGATCCTGCAAAGGACTGGCCGAAACCCATCGAAGACTACGTGTCCATGACCGTTGTATGGGAGGAGCTAGCTTTTCTGGGAGACACACGCAGCCGCCATGAACTCTTAGTGTTTGCGCAGGCTAACCAGTCGCGCCTACCATTGGCAATGGGCATCGTGCAGCCGCATATACCTGTTCGCCGCATGGCCAGCGAGCGCAAAACGCAGCTGACGGATGCATTAGTCAGAATTTTGAAACGGTTTTTGACACCAGCCACAATATCAATGGATGGGGCCCATGACAGTTACTACTGTGAGTATCTCCTTCCTTTAGCAGCCCACGGTGATGGACATGTCTTGACAGTTTCCATTGCATTGTTACTGGCCATTCTGACAGGAAGATCTGACTTATGTATTGCAGGGGTTTTTGGTGCTGGCAAAACGCGGTCCCTTGCGGTCTTGCTCATTGCCCTGAGCTGCGAACTCAAGGAATTTGTTGCCATCATCTATACGAAAGAAAATGTAGCTGCCAAAGCACTTGCGGATCAACTAAGTGATCTCGCGCCCCCCACAATCAAGAGCTTTGGTAGGCTAATTGGACGCATGGAGGAAGGCAAAGGAGAAGCATATGCCTCCAAGATTGACGTCCGATGCAGTGATCGCAATAGAATCATCGCTCACAAGAATGTACTCCTTGCAACAGGTGGCTCGGCCACGGCGGAAATGGCGATGCGCTACTCCAGCTTTGGTCATTGGATCTCTCGCACCTGGCTTGCCTTCATGGATGAAAGTCAACAGTATGGCAACTACCATGAAATTGCAGCTCTCGCTGCTATTCAACAACCAACCCTTACTGTTTTCATTGGTGATCATAGGCAAACTCCAGGCGGATTGTCAAAAGGCCGAGCAGCGGCTGTCAATCGTCGCAAACTGTTGCAACGGCCGTTAGGGCTCCGAGCACTTGATAAGTCAGGAGACTATCTTCCGCCGGCACGAATGACAGCACTTATAGCGCAGCTTTGGCCTGATGCGAGCCAAGATCCGGAGTCTGATCTCTTCAGTTTGCTGCGACTCGCAAATAAGTCGCATAGTGGCCCATGGACATCCACTCCGCAAGACTACGAGCTGCCTGCTGCCCTGGGGCGTGTGCTTCACTGCCGAATATCGTGCCAGCTGGACGCACACAGCAGCCTGGTTGCGGCAGCTCTAGCAGTCCTGCTAATTGCCACAGCACCAGAGGAATTTGGAGTACCTGAGTGCACCACAACCCTTGAGGCTGCAGGGTTATGTGGTCCTCACCGGTGGGGTATCATTCTCCCTAACAGCTCACGGGTCTCAATGCTGACTTACCAAGCTATTGTTGCAGTTCGATATCCTGAGTTAGTCCTCCACGAGCCCAATCACATCTACATTGGACACTTCGTGCCACATGAGTCCACTGTGGCACAAGGAGGCTTCCGGACAGTACTGTGGAAGGCACCTAAAGATCTAAGAGCTGCAGTCGAGGACGTCGTTGCTTTCTGCACTTATCTGAAGAATTATTATCGCAACTTGCAACAGGGAGCGACCTCGCAGCTGCTTGTCCTATGCAATCGTACGGCGGTGCACAACTTGCTGCTCCAACATGGCTTCCAGTCCGCGTGGTATGGTGGGCTGAGAGTTTCCACCACTTCCTCTGCCGCGGGGGCAACAGCACGCATTGCGGTCATTGTTCAAACAGGCGTTGGGTTTCTAAGTGGAGGACGTCGGGATGCAACAGCAGATGAGCGCGAAGACTGCTATGGGAGAGCAACTGTAGCGCTCACAAGAGCCATTGAACATACCTATATTGTTTCGCCTCTTGATATGGCAGGCATGATTGGCATGGCTCAGACACTAGGAGTGTACCATTATGGCTACTTCACGCTGAAAGGCCGAGACATTCAGTACCATGGCCCTTCAAAATACCCCAGTGACAAAAGTGCCATACTGGACTGGGGATTAGTGGACCCATTTATTTCCCAAGATAAACCTCCCCTTGCTATTGCCATGATAGTGACCACCAATGGCACGCGAGTGTGGCGACGATATCGGTTGGTTGTGGCATGCAGAGACAAGCTACGGCTACCCCCTGATGTCCTTGCAGCGTTAGAGTCCCGCACGCGTGATCATGTGCTGACGACCAGCGGGTTTTTCCCCTGCTCGATTGATCGGGAATACTTGTATGGTTATGCTGCTGATGGGTACAGATCTCCTCTCTGGCTCTGTGCAGCCTATAATGGGTCCCCAGCACTTGTTCATCGACATCGAGGCCACAAGGTCTTCTTTCACGTGGGTATACAGGATCGGCAACTTGTCGTAATACCGGGTATCCACTACTTCGATGCCCATCGGTTGCAACCGGACCTCTTGGACACATTGGATCGCCAGATTGATCCAGGGTCCATGAATTTTGCAAGCCCCGAGGGTGCAGGAGACACAGTGAATGACCCCTCCTCGGATGAGGAAGCGGCCTCTACCGATGACGAGAGTGACCCAGAGGACCCTACAGTTGCATGGTGCCCACCTATACCTGATGCAGCTGAAGATCCCTCTGAAGATGAGATCGCGAGTGCAGCTGACAAGCTAGCAATCCTGATTACTAATGTCCAACCTAACGGAAACCCGTTTTGCATACCCGAAAACCTTGGAGTTCTCCCACAGTTATGGCTACAGGCGAGATTGACGTTGTCTTTGACTGCCATCCAAGAAAAGTTTTCGCGCATCTTGCTGAGTGTGGCCTGTGAACTGTGGTTGCGTGGGCAAAGCGCCACAATGATAGAGGACGTCCTCCTGCAGACGGCAAGGGCTCTCACAATTCGATTGGCAGAAAAGCTCGCCCAAGCGATGAGCTCGTTGATGAGATTGGCTGAATCCATGGCGACTCCAGAAACTGAATGCTTGCTGTATGCCACGTACTGGTTTCGGCCCATCCTGTCTGAGCTCATCGGCTCGGCCCTTGAGAGCTCTGAGGTGAACCGGAGTCGAGCGCCGAGTGGCCCAGTAAAAGTCCTGGTCACTGATCGGCCGCATCGACGCACTACTGGGCTAGTGGACCTTACGAGTGGTGCCTCTGCCCTATTGGCATGGTTCCCGGCTAGCTGGGCTAGCAAAATTGCTCCCAAACTTCTTGAGAATGCCCCTGAGAATGCGCAGAAACCACAAGAAATCAACATCGCATGCCCGAAACGTTCCTGTGACGAGACTCCAGTGGAAGGAGCAAAACAGCTGCTCCAAGCAGTAAAATTTGCTGCCAAAACCATGCCTGGTTTTCGTCTTGGATTGGATGAAGACTTTCAAATGGCTGGATGCTTCCAGGAGCTCATCCATGGATACACATCAGGGCTCGTTGAACCATGCATGATGCGAGGTCTCCAACCACTGGGACCGACTCGCACTACTCTGGAAGTGATCATACCTTCTCAAGAAGGGCTTACACCTGAAAAATGGAAAGAAACAGCCACACTGTGCCCACTTGATTGGCCCTCCAACTACAGTCTGTTGCGATTGTGGCATACCAATGGGAGCCTGCATCAAACGGTAGCGCGACTCAGGAATCAACTGTCGCACAGCCATATGTTTGCTGAATGGACAGTGCATCTCAACAGATTTGCAGAGCGTGTTTTATTCCAGCAACCTGCAGTTTATGTAGCGGGACATGCCTTGCAAGCCAACTTGCGGGAACGAACCTTCCCAGACAGGAAAGTCCGCAAGAGGGTTCCTCCGGAAGATCTGGATGAACATCAACGGGCGATTCGAGCGCTACATCAGCGAGCTATTGCTCAGCAAGCAGCTAACCCAGTTTCGTTTGCACTCACCAATGAATGGAACGACACTATCACATCGGACAAGAAGCATCATTTGGAACATTTCATGAGAGGTACGACATGATCCCTCCAACACCTATTCTCATCACTTTTTCCCTATTTGTGTTCACCTTGTCTCTTCTTTCCCCCGTGTCTCATTTCTGTTTCACTCCGCTTTGTCCCTCATACAACATTGGCTTTTGTTTCATCAGCAACGGAAGTGGGAGTTTACTTTAATCACTATTTGGTCTTTCGTCATTTCTACTTCAGGTTACTGTCCATACTGGTGTGTCTGTCCAAAGACGTGACAGGTGCATTGGTATGCAGTCGGGGACACAGCTCTTCCTCATTTATAATTGTCAGGTTCCTCATGACCCATGCCTGGGAGGCTACTTCCACACTGGTGTGTCTGTCCAAAGACGTGACAGGTGCACTGGTATGCAGTAGGTGACACAGCTCTTCCTCATTCATACTTGTCAAAAATGTTCTGCCACATGCCTGGCCCCTACTGATTCAGACCTCCAACAGCTAGTATCCACACTCATGTGTTTTCATGTGGGAGTGATAGCCTAGGCATAACAAGCCGAGCAGCATGCTTTCCCCCTGCACTAGTGCTTAGAATGTGTTGTCCAGTCGAGAGCTTAGATTATACTAAGGCCTCCTCACACCATGAAGCCCACTGCATGAGTGCATGCTCTCGTACCCGGTGCCTGACAATCATAGGTGAAGATGTAACTGTTTTCGTTTTCCCCTGACATAATACTGACGAGACTACCCCTCTCCCACCCTTCCCACTAGTTAAGGTATGTGAATTCGTCGTTTTACCCATAGTTGTTGCAATTTGCAGAGCTACAGTAGGCGTTGTGCCTCGGTTGTTGATTCTGTTTTGGTTTTTTTGGTCCCTGCCTGCCGTAGCCCTCCCTCCCCCTCGGATGGTCCTCGTTGGCGCCTTGGTCCAGGTTTTACTGGTCCCTCCCTCTGGGTATCGTTGCTTCCGGCGACGGCCTGGTTGCCGTGCCTCTGCGCGTGGAGTGTTTGTTGCGCACTGTTTCCCCTCCTCATCATGTCTCATGGCAGCAAAGGCCTTGGCCCTGTGTGGGGATCTTTCCCTCTACACCATGCTTCATGTGTTGTTGGGGTGCTGTGTGCTCCCTCACTGAGGTATTCATCATTGTATGATCCTTGTCCCCTTCCTGGACTCCGCTAAGACACGTTCGTACCCCTTCTAGTGCGTGTGTGTCCTTTCTCTCTCTGTCCTCTGCTGCCTCCTGGCTCCTCTCCTCGTTTCCTCTGTTGGCTTGTTGTTTTGCATGGGTTGTACTTTGGCCGCTCCCCCCTCTTTGCTTCCCCCTTGATGGCAGGTTTCGCTTTGTTTGGGCGTGTGTTGTTTTTGCCTCCTCTGTTGCCTGGATACCGAGGTTACAGCTCTGTACAGTCACCCATTTTTTCACCATGGTTACATTGATCGTATCCGGTAGTGACTAAGGATTTATCCGAGGTGGGACAGCTTTTGCTCACCGTCCCCCCCCTTTTTGGTTGAGTTGATCCCCTGTTGAATTCGTTTGTTTGTTTGTTTGTCTGTGTTGAATTTGTCTGGTGGCTTCCTCTTTGGCTGTATTGGGATGGGCCCTTCTCTCTCTGTGTTTTGTTTCCTGTGTGTTTTCTTGAGGGGCGGTAGATTCCCGGTAGAGCCATGGACTAGGCTGCACTGCAGTGAGCTCTACTGGCGCTGTCCAGTTGTGCTTCCTGCAGTTCAGTCTGGAGCGCCCGAGTGCAGCAAAGCCTGCCCACATGGTTCGTTGTGCGGATTTTCTGTATTCTATGGCCTATGGCCCACTCGATGGGAGAGTGGCTTTGTCTGGAATATACAGATGCCTTCCTGTGCATCCGGTCCTCTCCGCGGAACTTGCTGGGACGATGACGCCCAGTGACTCCTGTCTGAGTATCTGGTGCTGGCGCACCGAACCACCTCATCTTTGATCGTTTTAGTGCACAAGACTTACAGCAATGCGAATGCGACTTTTGTATACCTACCTGCAGTATCATACTGGAAGTGCTCACGAGCCCATGTTATGGTCGAAACATCATTTGTCTGTCATGGCCGTACTGAGCCGGTCAGGCCTTTAGCCACTTTTTCACCCACGGCCTTAGGGTCTTGGGCACAAGTCACGTGACGGTTTCTGCAAGTGCTCACACCATGTTGCAGGCTGTCAGTGCTCTCCTCCCCGTTTTGGGGGGGAAATAGATTACAGTCCCTTGCGGTGGTGTATACTGACAGGAACAGACTGCCTGGCATACGCTGGACAATACAGGGTGAACAGCAGAGATGCGGAAGTTGATTTATTGACAAATCTTATGAAAGGCGTTTTTGGCCTGTGGGGTAGGGTCTCTGTAAACGGGCTTGGAAACCAGGTGTTTTCTGGAAAAAGGCTGTTTTTTTTATGTTTTCAGCGAAATCAAAGAAAACACATTTTTTTACCATTTTCCATGAAATGTCAGATTTGGCCCAATCCAGATGGCTACAAAACTTGGTTTTTGGCCGTTTTCACTAGAACGCTGAAAAATGGAAAAATCGATTTTTCCATTTTCCAGAGATTTCGAGAAAACCCGTTTTTTTCAAAGTTTTGATGGTTTCCGGTGTTGCAATTACAGACCCGTTTTTTTTTGAAGTTTTGATGGTTTCCGGTGTTGCAATTACAGACCCTGGAAAAAAAAACCGCACGATCCCAACGGAGGTATTGGTGCTCACAGGGGTTCAACTCTTCAGAAACTCACCACATTCCGAAGCATCCCAAAACATTTTTTTAGTAGGCCGCACCACACAACACAACCTTGAGTTGATGTTGACTAATGTTGACTATTGACATTGGTGGGCAATGAATGAATAACTCAGAATGTGCTGCGCGCACACCTTGAGGATTTCAGGACCACTAGGTTTTTGGATGACAAGCTTTCTGAAACCACAACATGCCAAGACGCTTGCCATGGATGCAGACCCTCTGGATTGCATTCCTGCTGTCGCCCCTTCAGGATTTCCGAAAGTTGTTGGCACACAGCACGCTGTGTGTTTGAAACGGCTTTAAGGGCTGGGAGGGGTCCCAAATTTCTTGTGGTAGGAAAGCTCATAGTTTTCAATAGTGCTCAGTGGTGTTCCTTTCCTTTTTGAGAAGGGATTCTTGTGGGAGTACAGAACGGTAATCTTTGTTTTTGTTTGATTACAGCATCAAGTGTAGGAATGATAAGATTGATAAGATATGATTTGGTAGGGTTCTGAGCCCGTTTGTGGCACTACAAGTGACAATAGCGAGCTTGAGAGAGGTTACACACCACTGTGTCTCATGCCTTTCTGGTGGCATGGCAAAACAGGCTTTTTGGTTCATGAGTTCGGTGAATCTCCGTGCTTAATAGTGTGTGTGTATATATATTATATATATATAGGCCATGTTTATTTTTGAACTCGCTTCAGGCTCCGCTCAAATGAAGGACCTGAAATTTAAGACGCAATCTGGAATATGGTGAGCCAGC
Source organism: Cladocopium goreaui (assembly GCA_947184155.2). Lineage (NCBI taxonomy): Eukaryota > Dinophyceae > Suessiales > Symbiodiniaceae > Cladocopium > Cladocopium goreaui. The sequence goes on from CAMXCT020002573.1 coordinate 11,941, forward strand.
CGCCCAAACAATTTGGAGACGAATGTTTGTCCCTACCTGCCAAGTGAGGGTCCCTAGATTTTGTCAGAGTTACTTCCTCCCTTCCTCCTCCTCTTCCTTCTGCGAGCTCCAGATCTTGCCAGACCTCAACTGCAAACTCCAGATCTCAGCGGGCACGATCTCAGTGGGCACTGCCGGACCTCAGCCAGATGGCAGAGAGAATGTCAGATAGAATGCCATAAAGAATGTCAGAATAAATGCCAGACTGAATGCCTGAAAAGATGCCGGATAGAATATCAGAAAAGATGCCAGATAGAATGTCAAAGTCAAAGTATATAGATTGTCGCCATAGTAGTGTTTCAGGGCGGGGATCACTCGAGGACATGAATTTGGATGACATCACCCCCCATGCCTGGTGCAGCAGGACGTGCCAGAAGCCGGACACGCACGCTGCAGAGGCAAGGAAGCCTGCATATCGCGCGCGCGTGCAAGCGCGTTCGGGCCAAGGTTGCGACTGTAGCGGGTGGTCAGAGAAGTGTGGTGACGCACCGGGACGTGGATTCCGAGCTTCAGGTGACATCAGCGTTTTTGCCTGGCAGACTGGCAGCAAATCACATACAGGTGGTGGCGCGCTATTTGCTGAGGGCTGTGAGTTCCATTGCCAAGCAGTCTGCGATGATGACCAATGCTGCAGCAATGCTGACGAGGGAATTGGGGGATGCTGGTTTGAAATTATTTTTGCAACTGTGGCTAGTTACTTTGACTGCCTTGCGTGCAGCTTAGTGAAGGCTTAGTGTCAATGCTGGGAAGCGCAATGTCACAATAAGATCAATAATAGTATTGCCATTTTGCAAGTACACAGTATTATCATTTTAACATAATATGATTCATATGTCATATGAATTGAGAATTTGTCTGTCACATCTAAATGTTGTGGCACTTGTTACGAAACCCGAACCCAGAGTCTGATCCGGGCAAGACTTTTTTTAGGCTTCTGGCAGCGGTGAGCTTAGCCATTAGTTTCTCATTTGGCACAGTTGAAAAACACAACGGTTTCAGAACAGATGCAGGTATGCTACCCAACTACGGAACCATATCCAATCAGCCTATACCTCATGCCCAGACCAAGACCCAGGCTCAGACCCAGACTCAGACCCAGGACACTTTCGATGCCCGGTTTCTTCGTAACAGCAAGTACAACGTTGCGTCAATTCTTCTGAGCAAACAACAGTCGTGGATTGATGATTGGGTCACTGGTTCGCATTCTTACGGCTATTCTGATTTGTCGTCTCTTCTCAACAGCCATACTGTCCCCAGTTTGTGTTGATTTGTATGTGCACGATAATGGGTTTGAGCTGGGGCCGGGTCGGTTTTCCTCCCAGGTACATCATCCAGAAAATCAAATGATCCCGGAGTCCTACATGACAATCAATGTCTGGATGTGGGACGAGACGGACTGACGGGGGTGTGCGTTTTGGTTTTATGTGATTGCCTACACTTGATTATCAACCGGTTACATGTCCAATAATCTGATACTGATATTGATTCTGCTCAAAACAATGTGGAAACATGACACAAAAATTTGACAGACATGCCAGTCCACCTAACTTTTGTTGAATTCAGTTCGTGGGATTCTGCCAGGCAAAATTCCATCCGCTTGGCTAGTCCAACTAAATTTGACTGTTTGAGTGTGATTTGTTTTTGGTGATTTGCAGCCTCACGAGTTTTTTTGACATCCCCTCGGCCCCGGAGCTGGAATGTGTGAGGAACAAGTGGCTTCTGATGTGGCACGGCAAGGTGATGGCTCATTGTTGCCATTTCTTCTGGAAGGCATTCCGATTTCGAAAGCATATTTGAAAGCGAACCTTGCTACCACAGTTTGGTGTCGATATTCATTCGGTTTGTTAGTTAGATTTAGGTGATCCTTGACTCTAGACTCATAGATTCCAGTAGAACCATAGATAGATTCATAGAATCATAGAGAACTGAGAATTGTTAGTGCTATGGTCCTGACCTATGACACATGGAATATTAGCAGCCTAGGGACAGACCAAAAGCCGTAGAGAGCTTTCACCAAGGAAACAGCGTGGTGCCAGCACATCGAACATTGTGATGTGCCAGCCTGAATCAGCCTGAGATTTTCTGATTTTGTGCTTGTTGGCTACAGGCTGGCTGGCCCCTTACCCTGTGTGGCATAGTGGGGAACAGTGAAGCAGTGAAGCCCACTTAGGTCGAGTATGGTTCAGCATGGCGAGTTTTGCATCGTGGACCTAGATGCCGCAGGGTGGGCTATGCCGGTTGTGGTCAAGGCGCTCAGAAGTACTGTAGGTGATCAGATGTCGCTCAGGTCTCAGGTGATCATTGTCATGTCACTGTTACAAGAGTATCCCGACACGGTCCCGTTTGAGTGATTTATGATTTATGATTTTGTCACTGTCAGTAGGTTCCAGCTAGATTTGATGACGGAAATTTCCGCTTGCAGACAGTACTTTCTCTCCGGCGCGCTAAACAGGGCTTTTGTATAGCCCGGTCTGTCTAAACTTCTCTCTCCTGCGTTCTCCCCTGTCCTCGCGATTGCGCTGCGTAGTTAACTGCGTAGTTAACCGCCACACCGCGTCCTCCTCTAAGCGTGCAAGTGCTGTGTCTCACTGGACCTTGAATCCCAAACAACCCCAAACAAATCAAATCTTTGTGAAGATGTAGTGTAGAAACAATTCAATGGCCAGGCCTAGCGGGCCATTGAATTGTTATTGACAACATTTAACAAAGCCAAAGGCCAAAGGTCCAGTCATTGATTGATGGAGTCCATTGGCAGTGGGGTTGGCTGCAGTTTTCCAACCTGGTTCAGGAGCCAGTCATTGTGCCACCTCTGCGTTTGCGGGCGCTGACTGCTTCCGCGCTGAGAACTGCAATGTCTAGTTGGATGCCTTTAGACTCCGTTGATGATGTGAAGACTGGGGGTACGGGTATGATGTGAAGACTGGGGGTACAGGGTTCAACCATGGTTTTTGTTTGACTCAGATGCATCACTGCACATGTTACTTTTGGTTAAGAGTTAAGATAAGAGATTTCAATTCAGGTTCAGATTGTCGACTTTCTTCTTTGGATGCTAGACTGGCTAGACTGCTGCAAAAAATGCCTTATGTCACATGTCTCCCATGCTACATCCGACAGCGCAGTGCACGATTCAGTTTTTCGTTTTTTCATGTCGTTCATGTTTCAACATGCTGTGACTAAAGAAGAACGGAAACAAAAGAAAGGGAAAAGTTGGTTGGCTGCGTGGTTCTCAGTCATCATTGCGGACTGTGCTTTCTTGGCAGGACACCGCTGCCGCTTTCAGATGGCGCAGCCTTCAATCTCAGAATTTTCTTGGGCGATGGGGCTCCGGCCAACACACTTATCATGAAGGCAGAAACTGTCACTCGATAGACTGTGGCTATGGCATGGTTTGTCAGCTGTTTGATGAGAGTTTAGGATTGTCACTTCAAAATTCACGTACTGGGAGCTTGCAACCCTTGCCTGTTTACATACTGCTATTGTATGTGTGAGTGTATAGTAGATGAGATGATTAACCATGGTCAGCTTGCCTTTTCTCAGGTGAGAAGCCAGCGGAGGAATGCTTCCAGAATGAGCGGCCAGACTCCAACAGACCTTGTGTGGCGCCCCAGAGACCCATCACACACAGCGATCAAGTTTCTCACATTCAGAGAATCCAACCTCGAATCGAAGTCAGTATTTCAAGATTCAGCATTTAGATTTGCAGAAGAACACGGGCCGAGTCTGAGTTTTATATTATAATTTCAAAAAATGATATAATTTGGATTCAGATAGACAATTTTTCAACTTAACTTAAACTTAGGCTTGAGGCCTCAAGCAAGGCTTTTTGACTGATGAGTAGCCGCTGCATCCAGGTAATTTCGCTGACTTGCATGTGTCACTGCGTGCATCTTTGCAACACAGACCAGTGCCACAGATTGGACTGGGGGCCCAGCAGTTCAGTGGTAATTAATTGCCAAGATTTTCGAAATATTTAGTTTATGGGCGGTAAGACAGCATCTGAAGCATCTGCATTGAAGAAGCTGTAGGACTACTAGCGTAAGCTGTAAGCTGGTTGTTATTTGGTGTGGTCTTGCGTATGTAGCGTAGCATCACCTTCACACAACACAGCCCTTCTGATGATTCAGGACATGCCTGCAGAATGGCCAAAAGCTGCTGTCATCTCAGACAAGGCAGCTGTCGCGGATGGGAAAAAACCAACTGGCAAAGCCAAGGCAAAAGCGAAACCAAAAGCCAAACCAGAGACAGAAGATGTAAAACCCAAGCCGGTTCCTGAATCAAAACCGAAGAGTGCCCCGTCTCTACTTACAAACCTGGTTCGTTGCGGCAATCAAATGGGGAACTCATCATCTTGGGCCATCATTGAAAGCGCACTGAAAGACCAGATTGCGACCAAGCTCAAAATCAAACCTTTGTCCGAACTGACTCACCATCAAAGGCTTCAACATGAACAGGAGAACATCAAGACACTCACGCTACTTGGGATTTGGCAAACGCCTGCACAATTGGAAGTACATAAGAAGACTGCAATCATGGAATCAGCAGAGGAGTTGATCATGTTCCAGGTCTTTGCTAGATTGCTTTCCTGGTTGTGTTCTGTGCTTTTTCTTGATGACTTACTGTGATGAACTGATGATAAGCAATGGTGGATGATAATACTTGATAATACATACATATCATATAGATAGTTGTTGTTCTTATCATTGCTGTCTTCAATTGTTTGAATATTATTCGAATTAAAGCGTTTCAGAGTTGAAAAAGTTGTACAGTTGTTTTACATTTCTTTGTCCACGGCTCTCAGACCGTTTTTGGGGTTTGAGTTTCAGGTTTTACCCTGTTTCGCCCATGGCTCCATCGCCCTTGCCTACGCTGCTCTGAGGTTGACTGGCGCTTCGGATTGGTCGTCTGAGACTATCTCAGTTTACCTCAGTCTTGGTGAGAATGATAGTGATGAGCCGGTGCCAGATTCAGTGAAAGATGCGTTGTCATCGCACATCTCCACCCTTTGCACCCACACCTTCTTGAATGCCAAGCCGCCTCGGCCAACAGTATCCCGCTGGACGGGTGTTGCGGCGGTCTGTCGATGGTGTTTGAAGTTGGCTCTTTTTCACCAATGTCTTGGGCCAGTTTTGCAGGCCCTGACTAGGAAGAAAGATTCAGATGAGTCCACAGGGAAATTGTCGTTGGACAACGATGCCGGAGACTCAGGATTCAGGATTTGATGAATTTAAGTTGTTTTCAACTGCAATTGAGTCATGTCAGAGGCAGAGTCTCTGCAGGGGTTTCATTTGGTCAGATTGCAGAGTCTAGCTTGAACATGCTTGAACTACCATCTCTACCAATGGTTCGGTTCATACAATTTCATATCTCAGAACTAGCTGCGGATTGAAAGAAAAAGTAAATTTTCGTGTTGTCTTTTTGGGCCCTTCCCATCTCACAACGTTCATCTCGCATTTTTTCCCAGTTCCACCGCGTCGCCCAGGCGCAAGTATCTGATTCAGCTGCGTGGCGAGCACAGCAGACCACACGCCGGCAGCAGCTTGCCAAATGGCACAGGACTCAGTAGAACACATTCTGTGACAACCCATGTTCAACAGCATTGACAGTTGAAGTTGAAGTTCCATGGGTCTCTTTGAAAACTATTTTCGGGAAGAAAAACGCCAAAAATAGTTTCCAGAGACTTCATGGAACCTTATATTGAAGATCGATATTCAACCCGTTTTTCGACTGACTACAATCAATCATAGTATTACTTTACTTTTTTCTTTGCTAAGAGAGATTATCTAAGACTCTGAGACAGACATTGACAATTTGGCACTGGCAACTGACAGTTTTTAGTGGTGGCCCCTAGTCTGTCACCATAGTCGGAAGGGACATGACATGCAGACACCTGACATGTGGCTGCATAGCTGCACTGCAGCCGCCAAGCCTGCGTGAGGTCTGCAGAGACTTTGACAAACTTCCGGATGTACCTCCTGTTGGTAGCAAACGAGCCTGTCCGGAAGCTCCTGTTTTACATTTTGAAGCATGAGTACTTGGTGGCAGTCAGCGCTCACTGCCAGTGCTAATTGATTTTCATTCTGATTCTCACGTTCTGCTTGTATCCTGTCATGTAGATTCTCCGGTCTTGGGTTTGTTTGTAATTTTTGGATCCTGTCACTGCGTCCTTCTTTCAATTGGGGCATGAGGTGTGGTATTAAGTACTAGCCTTAGTAAATACTTTTTGATTTCAATCTCATGTTTGACTGTCTGACCGTCTGACCTGTCTCCTGTCTCAGTTTCTCAGTCGCAAGGCAACATGACCCTGATGAAGAGTCTGGGACCATGAAGAAGTTGTGCGAGAGATATTTGTTCAATGTTGACAGCTCGGGCCCCAGGATGAGTCACAAATTCATTCACCATTCGCTCCCGTCCCCTGTTCACCCATCAAAATTGAGAGGGACCTGCTGGCTGGTGCTACATTAGTTGTCTTCTTATCTTACACAAACAACATGACATGACAGTGACAGGATCGCCAACGGAACAGTTTCAAACTGTGAGCGATTCAACCCTGACAGTCCCACATGTCACACGCTGTCATTGACTCTTGACTTCTTAAGGTCTTGACCTTACCCGCCAAGAAGCAGTGGACGCCAGCACCGGGTTTCCACAGTGGCAGCTGGCTCAATGTGTTTGTGAGTCCAGTGGCAGTGGCCCTGCAGTGCCATTGCTGATGTACTCTAGGTTCCAGATTAGGCGAATTTTCATCCTTTCCGCGTGAGCAATGCCCCGTCTGAGGATGTCTGGGTGTCTGACCCAGAAAAGCTTGGATGAATTGGCATCCTTGCTCCGAAACCCAGAGTTCAGTTCAGATTTGACCCGCAGGCAGCTCGAGATTGGTTTTTGCAAGGCTGACACGCAACGTAACAAGTTCTGACACTGACATTGCATCTGTGAACAACATGCCATGAAACCAATCATCACCTGATTTGACCTGGGTTCCCAATGGTATGAGAATACCGTAAAGACCTTTCTTGGCAAGCCTCTCAAGTGAAAACCCTTGGGGTCTGCATCCACAGTGGCAAGGCCCCAATCGTGTTCCCCAGGAATGGGTTGCTGTGGGTAAGGCTTTCTTAGCAGAGTCAGTCAAGCGAGTCAAGTGGATCAAGTGGTCTCTCTGCAGGTTCTTCCCAGGACATGATGACAATCAGAAGAAGGTCGCGCACAAGCTAGCCCGCAGGTTCATTCTTGCAGGACTGCGGACATGCTATGTGGGAGTTTCGCGTCAGATTCCAGGTTCCTGTCATGTCATTTTCAAAGTCAGTTGCCATGATGATGCAAATAGAAGTAGAATCGAGTAGAATCAGAAAGGAACTTCATCAATGTCCGTATTGGTTTTGAAACTTGAGATACTGGAATGTTTTTTGGTACTTTTTTTTGAGGTCGCAAGTAACAATATAATGAATCATTGCTGTTTTGGAGAGGAGCTGCCAATGTGTGGTACAGGCGGGGGTGCCAAGCCCTTCAGCATGAAATGTATCACATGTCACATGGTCATGTCACATGGCCATGGCCTTCTGTGGCCCATGGTCCGAAAGTGAATTGCTTCAATGAGTCGAGTCGAGTTGTGATGTTTGTGTTTGTGTGGGTGCGGGCCAATGTGTGACCAGCCAATGTTAACAATAGACGACAGACAGACATTTCAATGGCACTTGCTACAACACTTTTTGAGGCTGCATGAGTGGTTGTCCAAACCTCCGTGGAACTACCTAGCTCTTGGCGATCCAAGCTTTCGTGAGGGACGTTGGGAGCCCAAGCGATCCGAATCTCTGAAGAACTTTGCTGTAGATTCTGTCACATTGAGGACGGCGTTGGCATTGGCTTACCTTATGTAGCAACACATGAGTTACATGAGTCACATGAGTCATGTGATGTGCGGGACCACTTGTGACATTAGGCGTGTGTTTGTGCGTGTGCCACCGGCAAGCCTCTTGAGGCGCAGAGAGGGTGGAAGGATTCTGGAGGGCCAAAGACTGTTGCCAAGATCCTGGTTTTGGACGCCCATTGAGACGAGCCAGTCACCTAGTTGCAGATGCAGACACTGTCTGCTGATTGTCGCTTACCGCAAGAATTTGATCTGGGACATGTCCATGTGATTTTGGAAAACTTAGTTTTGCTGGCTAGAGCGGCTAGGCTATAAGCCAGGCTGCGTAGGTTACTTGATCTTCATCAAGACCTAAGGGAACATCAATCAGAAAAGTTCTTGTTGCTGACCCAGCGCAGCCGCGTGGACTGAGGCTTTGGTGAAAATGGCAGAAACCTCGCCAGAATCAGAGGCCAAAGTCAACGATCTGTTTGTGAGAGTTGCGACATCTGCCTCTCATTCATGCAGATTGGGTATATTCAATTTAGAATGTGCCCACAGATACAACCAAACAGTGTCCAGCAGCAGCACCAATTTGGGGAATGCAAAAGGTTTCCCACTGATATCCGCCAATGCTGTTTTGAACAGCATCATGCAAAAGCACAAAATCACGATGAGAGTTCCGAAGTCGGGGGCCTCAGGGCTGCCATGCTGCAAGCCAGAGTGTGGAATTTGATTGCATGAGTAGGGTCGAGTTGGTTAGGAATCGTGAGGCCTTGAGCCCTTTAAACACTCTCAAGGCCCTTCGAGCCTTTACTGCCAAGTGCCAGTATTGTATTGTCTTGTCTTGTCTTGCATTGTATTGTATTGTCAGTATTCAGTATTGTATCGTATCGTATCGATTGTATTGCATGCAATGCCAATGCTGTATGTAAATTTTGCTGTCTTGTTCGAAAGCTTGGTCGGCAGCTCACTTCAAGCCATTATAGCCCGCAAAATCACAGAGTAAGAGCCACAAGGTCAAAAGATACGGGCTTCTCAACCAAGACGCAGAGAAAGAAGAAAGACAGAAGGTTGGTGATCAAGGACATTTCCAAGTACAGAAAGAAAGGCCCAAATTGTGGTGGGTCAGCCAGGTATTGCGTGTTTTTGTTTGGCTGTAGCCTACAGAAGATTGGAGAATGGTTAGTGATGGTTGGTGTAGACCGCATTCTCCAGACTGTAGATTTTTCTTTCTTTGAACAGGCCATGAATGATGATTGATGACCTGGTCCCAGCTTCTTGAGTCATAGCCCAGGCAGCTCTTCTGATTTGGGAGCAGAGGGGCCGGCAGCAGATGATGGCGATGTAGACGATGACTGTCTCACTGTAGCCGGGAGAAAGAATTGTATGCACTTTGCGAACAAAACCCTATGGGCACAGTTCAAGGAAGTCTGCTCAGACCGTAAGCGCCTCAGGTAAGATGAGCCAGAACATACAACAGTCAAGTTGAGTTCACTGTCAGCGTCAAAGAATAGATAAAGAATAGAAGCGTCGGAAGTTTGGTACTGAAACTGCAACTTGTGACCTTGTGGCCTGATCTCCCCAGTCAGTTGCTGCCGTGGTTTGTTTTCTGACCATTGCATTGCGGCGAGCTTTTGCTTTTAGGTGCAGAGATTGCACGGGGCATGGCCTCCCCTGCTTTCAAAGACTTCCGGAGAGCGGCCCTGCAGGACTTGTTTGGATCAAGAGTCAAGACTCCACAGTTGCTTTCTTCTAGGGCCGAGGTTGCCTAGATGCATAGATTCTTTTTGTTGTTTTTTGACTTTGTAGTTCCAGAATTCCATACTTTGAAGATTCAGAACCATAGCATGAGCCACAATTCATATTCAAGCCATAGCCCGTGGTAAGACCCAACATCAAAATCACCGTGTAGAATCGTGAGCAGTCTGAATGATAATCATTGACCGATTTTCATACTTCTGTGGTCTATGGATGTTGGGGTGGGATGTTGGCCAGGAAATTCCTGCGGCTCTACAATCCATGAAGAAGTTGGCCAAAGCCGAGAACGCAGCGGTCAAGCAAGCAAAGCGTGATTTCTTTACAGGCTTGAAAAAAGCTGGAAAGGAAAAAGAAAAGGCTCAGAAGGACTTGTGGTTTTGTCTATGTCAAGTCCAGGGGCGTTGTGATCGATTGCCGGTGATCAACTTGTAGGTAGGATCAAGTCAGATAATGGATGTTATCCGAGGAATCCGATGATTTTTTCTTCCAAGAAAACTCCAAAAGGAAATAAAAAACATTCTCTCTTGCATGATATGTGCAGCAGGAATCTGAAGATTTGGAGCAAGGGCCTGGTTTGCGAGGGTAAATGTCTCAGCTGGACTAGTCGTTTAATGCAGGTTTTTTTCCTTGATGTTGTTTTTCATGTGCTCAGATTTTGCAAATTCAGGCTGTGGAGCTGCCCATGCAGTGTGGAATACCCCATCCTGGCTTCTGAAGTGAAAGAGATGAGGCCGCGAGGGTTCTAAGCCGACTTGCATTGGCAGTTTTCAAACCTCCTGATGAACCCTATCCTTTCTTCTCCAATCTTTCTCAGACATTCGACATATACATGACATGACGTAACCGAAAGAAGGTGCATGCAGCATGCAGGATTTTTGTTTCCACCGGTGACAGGTTCATAGCTCGGCTGTACTCCAAAATTTAATTGGGACCCAAGATATTATTCCAAAAGATTTCATGGCTCAAAATTGCTGGCAGTTGGCAGTTGGCCATATTTTCTTGCAAGGTAGCTGCCCCGTGACGTTTGCGGTGTTTCCTTGATAGCTGCCATGAAGAGAATGCTTGGTCTGTCATCGTTGTGTCCCCGTCGAGTTTGCCAGAAATTGAGCGGTGCAGAAACAACAATGGCCAGTTTGGGTTCTTTGTCTGAGCTTGAGATTTCTTCCCAGCATGAAAGCGGTACTGTCGGAAAGGACCATTCCGACAAGGCCCAGAATCGAGATAGCGCTTGCCTTCTTAGACAATATGGTTCAAGGTCTGATTCGGATGTAATAGTTACGGTCACGATGGATTTGTCACCGGGTAGAAAGGTTGCAGTTGCGCAGTCAGCCCCTGCATCTGGGAGTGGTGATTCAGGCCATGTTTCGGAGTGTGGAAAGCTTGGCAGTGAGGCTTGCAGGGATCGAGGTTCCGGTTCAGGTGCCACTGATTTTCGGCTTTCCAATACCTTTGCTAGTGCCAGTGCTATCGCGAGCAGCCACCTCAATGATCGCAATACCTCATCGGGCCAGCGTCAGAGCTACAGTTTCAGCAGGGTTTTTGAGCTGCTTGTTCCAGCCAACACACACTTGTTGGTGGATGTCTCTGGACAGGACTCGCCAGAGTTGACGTACCAACCAGCTCCAACCATTGAGCATGCTTGGGACATCCGATTTAGCCCAAATTCGAACAATATCAATTTGATTGACATTGAGATTCAAGAAGCCAACGGGCCTCGGATTCAGGCTGAGCATGAATTCGAGACGGAGAACCATTTCGGATCTTCTGGCCCCGAACAAGGGGATGGGGATGCGGCTGCGGGGCCACTTCTATCCGATGATACAAATGACGCATACTCACACTGGTATTCTGACATTTCTACCGCTGATCCCTGACTGATTCCAATTCCAGGTGAGGCACGGTAAAGTTATAGTTTGTCTTTTAGATGGAAATATGGTAGTTTTGTGGTTGGCTGGATGTGGGCAAACCACTCCATCCACGGGTGATCTGACTGTGCTGGGGGTTTCGGCGGTCAAAATTGCACAGGCATGCTCTCTCACTGGGATTGTTAGATTTGTTCAGAGCCAGAGGCTGGAACTGGCAGGCAGAGTCATGAACAGTCCGAAGCGAAGGGCTCTTTCAGATGAGAGTTAGAATCGTGAATCACTGATTCATGGCCATAGTCGGGCCATAGTCAATCCTCATGCTGTCCCATTGGCTAGTACTCATGTCCCACTGAGTGGTCAGAGTTTTTTCAAAATTTGTAAAAAATACAGTATATATAATATACGGTTCTATAAGCTGTATATCATCATTACTTGGACTTGATCTAAGATTGCGATGTGACTTGGATGTGTGGTGCAATCTGCTGCTGCAGGCAATATGGGCACAACCGCACATCTGCGCAGAAGAACTTCAGAGACCTGATGGAAGTGAGGGAACCCAGCTCCGATCTGCAGCAAAAGTCTTTGGAAACAGACTCACGGACCTTTGTTCCCCATTGTTCCAAATGTGGAATGTGCAGATCCCACAAGTTTTTCAACAAACTTGCACCTCTCCATTCCCAGATGTTTCGGGAATTGAGACGGCAGCTGACGACTTTGTATGGGGACGGGCCTGGGAAGGAGGTTCTAGTGGCAGGAGATGCTCTCATCAGAGTCTCTTGGAGGTTTGGTGGCCGCGCCAGCTCTTCATCAGCTAGTTCCGAAGACCCTCTCCCTGACACTGACGATTTTGAGGGCAGCAGGTTTTTCTTAATCGTATCTTGTCCGGCCTTGTTTTTCATGATTTTTTCAGTGTCGTCATCTTGCTGCAATGGCGTCGGGCCAACTTGTTTATTACTGGTTGCAATGCTGTCCTGTTCGAGGCAAAGGCCATCTTGAAACCGCACCTGGGAATTCTGATAGAGTGCCACAGGGAAGATTCGGCTCCAAATTGTCTACGTGTTCCAGAGACGTTTAGGATCCAGTCTACACGCTGTGTGTTAGCAGAGCTCCTTGAGAAGTCCCACAATGGTGACCCCTGTGTGTGGCTAGAAATCATCGAGTACGAGTCTTGCCCCAGGCAAGTTTGGGCTTATGCTGGGAGTGCCTGGCTTATGCTGTCTGTAAATTATATTGTGTGACTTTTGACTGTTCTCCGCCGTCTCTGCCCCTCAATTGAATAGGTTGAAGGTGGATCTAGTTATACAATGAATTTTGTGGGTTGTGACGGTTGTTATGTGTTTCAAGCCCGAAGCCCCAGCCCCAAGCTTTATGTTGACGCAGGTCAGATTTGACTCAGCTTTTCCGATTGCCGATTGCAGGTTCATGTCATCGATCCTTGCAAAAGGTGACCTGGACAAGGTTCCAGAGAAAACAGCTGCAGTGTGGGTCGCTTAGTGCTTAGTGCTTGTGCTACACCTTAAACGCAATTTATTAGATCTTAGATAGCTGAAGCTGAAAGCCATTGACTGAAACACATTGCTTGTATGCTGTATTATGCTGTATGTTTTTAGATTATCGTTGATCATGATTTCATTCTTATTCATGATTATGACATTTGACGACATGATTGGGATGACGGATGACCCTCTGGCCCTTGCCCATCATTCATGACAGATCAAAGCTGGCTTCAATCTCAATGTGAGTTGAGGTGGCCAGTGGCAGAAGTGCCAGGTAGCAAGGGCGAGGACGACGACATTGACCCACTTGATGAGATTCTGGAACCAGGAGAGGAAGTTCCAGATTTCTCGGAGGTGGGGGCTGCCAGTCATATAGCTTCTATCCTTCGGCATTCTGCATAGTGCGTTATCGCACCTTCTTCTCACTTGCGTTGCAACTTCGGTTGGGGCAGTCTTTTGGTTACGAAACCAAGTGACCAAAGTTTATATGCTTCCGAACTTTTGATCACTATGTCGCGACGGTTTCATGCGATTCCGTTTCCCGAATTACTTGCGTTTGAAACTCTGAGTTGAAATTCCCCCCACTGACACCGATTTTCACAACCAATGAGCAACAAACAACAGTGAGCCAGCTGGCTGCCCACACTCCATAGCTCTCAGGCAGACGATTGGCTGCGAGACAAGAACGATGAAATGCAAGTTGAAGCTGATCTAGATGATCTTTTTGGGGCAGACTCACCTGACTTGGAACACATGATCGTCAAACTGCCAGTGAAAGGGGAAGTGAAACGTGTTGGGTCAACTGTCTTCACAGGGTCCGTTAAAAGCGGGCAAATTTCGTATTTCACCCATTGGACACCGCCAGCCATCCTGGCGGTGTGCGCAATCCATGAAGATTGCTACACAACTGCGCCATTATTAGGCCATGATGTCTCAGAAGACTCGCTTGTACAGTGGCTAGGGCAAGGTCCGTCATTCAAATCTGAGAAAGATCATGGAAAGTTTATTCCCGCTGGTACATACAAGAAGCGGCTCGGTAGGAGATAATGTGACACTGCTGGACTGTGATTTTACGCAAGGAAGTTTGAAAACTCAGGCATGTCAATTTTAAATTGGAAGGCCTCATTTGGGCTGTAGATGTGATTTCAGTGCAAGATTCACGTCCAGGTCACGTCCACGCCGAGCTTCGAAAGGTTTCATCATCGTTTCATTGAATTCAGAAGCTTCTTGCTTCGATCCCGGGGAGTGAAAAGGAGTTCCGGTCCCAAGTCAGAATTTGGCTTCTCCATGACTGGCATGCTTCAACAGGGCAGCATTGGCAGCATTGTCAGCACTGTCCAAGGGGCTGGTGCCATGCCCTTTAGTCTTTGGATGTTTCTTGGTCCGGAGCCATCAAAGATTTATAGACCGGTAGACAGTAGACTGTCTGTAGATTGTTCGGCTGCACTCTTGATTCCTGATCATTTTTTGGTTGAGTTAGATCAGACACTTTCCAGTTTTGCAGCACATGTTTCCCATGTGTACGCACGCTACAAAGAACTCTTTCATTGACCGGCCTGCCTGGTCTAGTCGAGTGCCAGTACCGTGAATGGATCATGTGGAAGATGACGGCGCAGATCCATTGGAGGCCAGCGCTTTCTGACCATGTTGGGAAAATATCTCTTTATCTATATATACTTTAAATTTAATGTATATATATATATATTTGTTTATTATTATTGATATATATATATAATTATGATTTCCCTGTCGGGCTGGTTCTGGGGTCGGATCAACCAATTATTTCGTAACGTAGTGAGCACAATAAATGCAGATATACATGAATTTGTTTAATATTTAGCTTATGTTCAGCCAAGAACGGCGTGTTCATTTGGGCGTTGGCATTAAGACCCAAATGAGCACGCCGTTTTTGGGCCATGTCGGGGCCATGTTCGGCCTACGTGGGGCCTATGTTGGCCCTATGTTGGACCATGTTGGGCGCTTGGGGGCCATGTTGTGGCCATTTTGAGCTTGATGGCCATGTTGGGCTTATGTGGGACCCCTATGCTGAGCCTATGTTGAGCCCATGTTGGGCCAAGAACGGCGTGTTCATTTGGGCCTTGGCATTAAGACCCAAATGAACACGCTGTTTTTGGGTCATGTCGGGGCTATGTTGGGCCTATGTTGGGTTTTTGTTGGTACGTACCTGTGGATCCTTCATTTTCTTTTTGGCCTTTATTTCTGCCTGGGGAACTAACAATTATATAACATTTACCTCATTACTATATTATCTATTACTTGCTACTATTATAGAGGCACGGCTGAAAAACAAGTCAAGATAAGATGAATGTTATTCTTATGCTGAGTTGAGATTCTTACTTGATATGGATGTTTTTGCTGATTTGATTGCGAACTTCCTCCTGTGACTCTGCGACTCTGTGGTTTGTCTCCAATCCAAAATATGTGAGCGACGGCGACGCATGTCTGTAATTGAGGTAATTCCTGTTAAAGTTGGTCAAGGACTTCAGGAGTGAAACCCCAGACAAACTGGGTTTGCAGTAGCAGCCAGCCGTTGTTTTTGCAACATTGCCATCCGACTGCTGAATACTTCATTTCCACTGCTCACCACCCTTGCCCTTGGACAGGAGACCGTGAACGCAGCAGAGTCGTCGTCATCAGCGTCAATGCAAGTCAGGACCCCTGTACAGAAAGCGGTGCACTCTTATGGAGCAGACTGAGCAGACCAAACTGTCAGCTGTGTCATTCTTTCATTCGTGACCACATCGGCCTTTCAGTTTATCAATTGTTCTCAAATTAGTGTGGGCTGCCAGTAGCCAATCACAGTTTGGATGGTGCTCGCAATCATGTTTCGATCATATAGACAGACAGATGGGGGATGAGAAACTATCTGTAGTGTTTATCTACCATTTGCATCCTTTATGGAGCTGATCTTGTCCTCAGGATGTCAGTCTCTGCTTGCGCAGGTGGAACAGATTGAACGTCCAGACCATGAGCGCAAACAGGGTGAACCCAGTGGAAATGTTGTCAAGGCTGTTCGCACCATTCACATCCACTTGAAAAGGAAGTGGTATGAGGCCATCAGAGATGGTGTGAAGACAACAGAGGTGAGGTCTTTCAATCAATATTGGAGATCACGACTGAAGAATTCAACGCACATTGTGTTTTCATTGGGTCTCTTGCTGTGAATCCTGAGCCGAAAGCAGTTCATGTCTTGTGCATACTTTGCTTGATTGGTTTCCTTTCCATCTTATTCTTTGTTTGAAAGGGTTTCTGTTTGATGTCCATTCGCTTTCAGTCAGCATGTCTGTGAACATGTCTGGCCTTGTTGGATTAAGGCTATGATCCATCAACCAAGCTCAAGCCACGGAAGATTCTGGAGACGAGAGTTGTCAACAAGGCCGTGGCCGCAAGGAAGCATGGAATTCCTCAATGTGAGATCCATGACTTGTTCGGGGAGTGCGAACATGTTGTGGAAATTGATTTCGCACCGAGCCAGTTTGAATAGCCAGCAATGCTCGCAGGGCTTTTCAGTCTTTGAGCCATCGAACAAAGTGAAGTGACCACCCATCAGCGAAATCAATAGATGCTGCTACCTGCTACCCTGAAAAAATCATGTGTTTGCTGGTTTTGTCAGGGCATAACTACCACATAGTGTCATGACTGTTGCTTTGATGTTTTCAAGGAAAACTTCAAGAACGTAGTTTCTTTTAATTTTTGCATTTTTTTGGGAAAACAAGATAGCGCTGCATAGTGACACAGCTGGTTGTGATGTTTTCCAGGAAAACACCAAAACCAAGTTTTTGTGCCAGAGTTGTTGTTTTAGATTTCTGAGAAAACAGCAAAAACGGAGGTTTTGCTAATTTTGAAATTTTTGAGCAAAACAAGATAGTGCCACATAGTGCCACAACTGGATTTTGATATTTTTCTAAAAAAGCTAAATCAACGGTGCTTGCCAATTTTGCAACTTTTTGGGCAAAGCAAGATCGTGCCATATAACAGCTGGTTTTGGCTTTCCAAGAAAACAGCAAAAAACACAGTTTTTTGCAATCTTCTCATGTTTTGGCAAAACAAGATAGTGCCACAGTTTGTTTTAGAGATTTCCAAGAAAACAACAAAAATCATTGTTTTTGGCTAATTTGGCATTTTTTGGGTAAAACAAGATAGTGCCACATAGTGCCACGTAGTGCCACAGCTTGTTTTTGAGATTTCCAAGAAAACAACAAAAAACACTGTTTTTGACAATTTTGACACTTTTAGGCAAAACAAGATAGTGCCACATAGTGCCACATAGTGCCACAGCTGTTTTTTGAGATTTCCAAGAAAACAACAACAAACACTGTTTTTTTGCAATTTTGCCACTTTTGGGCAAAACAAGATAGTGCCACATAGTGCCACATAGTGCCACAGCTGTTTTTTGAGATTTCCAAGAAAACAGCAAAAAACACTGTTTCTGGCAATTTTGCCACTTTTGGGCAAAACAAGATAGTGCCACATAGTGCCACATAGTGCCACAGCTGTTTTTTGAGATTTCCAAGAAAACAACAAAAAACACTGTTTTTGGCAATTTTGCCACTTTTGGGCAAAACAAGATAGTGCCACATAGTGCCACATAGTGCCACAGTTTTTTTTTGAGATTTCCAAGAAAACAGCAAAAAACATTGTTTTTGGCAATTTTGCCACTTTTGGGGAAAACAAGATAGTGCCACATAGTGCCACATAGTGCCACAGCTGTTTTTTGAGATTTCCAAGAAAGCAACAAAAAACACTGTTTTTGGCAATTTTGCCAATTTTGGGCAAAACAAGATAGTGCCACATAGTGCCACATAGTGCCACAGCTGTTTTTTGAGATTTCTCAGAAAACAACAAAAAACACAGTTTTTGGCAATTTTGCCACTTTTGGGCAAAACAAGATAGTGCCACATAGTGCCACATAGTGCCACAGCTGTTTTTTTGAGATTTCTCAGAAAACAACAAAAAACACTGTTTTTGGCAATTTTGCCACTTTTGGGCAAAACAAGATAGTGCCACATAGTGCCACATAGTGCCACAGCTGTTTTTTGAGATTTCCAAGAAAACAACAAAAAACACTGTTTTTGGCAATTTTGCCACTTTTGGGCAAAACAAGATAGTGCCACATAGTGCCACATAGTGCCACAGCTGTTTTTTGAGATTTCCAAGAAAACAGCAAAAAACACTGTTTCTGGCAATTTTGCCACTTTTGGGCAAAACAAGATAGTGCCACATAGTGCCACATAGTGCCACATAGTGCCACATAGTGCCACAGCTGCTTTTTGAGATTTCCAAGAAAACAAAAAAAACACTGTTTTTGGCAATTTTGCCACTTTTGGGCAAAACAAGATAGTGCCACATAGTGCCACATAGTGCCACAGCTGTTTTTTTGAGATTTCTCAGAAAACAACAAAAAACACTGTTTTTGGCAATTTTGCCACTTTTGGGCAAAACAAGATAGTGCCACATAGTGCCACATAGTGCCACAGCTGTTTTTTGAGATTTCCAAGAAAACAACAAAAAACACTGTTTTTGGCAATTTTGCCACTTTTGGGCAAAACAAGATAGTGCCACATAGTGCCACGGCTGTTTTTTGAGATTTCCAAGAAAACAACAAAAAACACTGTTTTTGACAATTTTGACACTTTTGGGCAAAACAAGATAGTGCCACATAGTGCCACATAGTGCCACAGCTGTTTTTTGAGATTTCTCAGAAAACAACAAAAAACATTGTTTTTGGCAATTTTGTAACTTTTGGGCAAAACAAGATAGTGCCACATAGTGCCACATAGTGCCACAGCTGTTTTTTGAGATTTCCAAGAAACCAGCAAAAGACACTGTTTCTGGCAATTTTGCCACTTTTGGGTAAAACAAGATAGTGCCACATAGTGCCACATAGTGCCACAGTTGTTTTTTGAGATTTCCAAGAGAACAGCAAAAAACATTGTTTTTGGCAATTTTGCCACTTTTGGGCAAAACAAGATAGTGCCACATAGTGCCACAGCTGTTTTTTGAGATTTCCAAGAAAACAGCAAAAAACACTGTTTCTGGCAATTTTGCCACTTTTGGGCAAAACAAGATAGTGCCACATAGTGCCACATAGTGCCACATAGTGCCACATAGTACCACATAGTGCCACAGCTGTTTTTTGAGATTTCCAAGAAAACAACAAAAAACACTGTTTTTGGCAATTTTGCCGCTTTTGGGCAAAACAAGATAGTGCCACATAGTGCCACAGCTGTTTTTTGAGATTTCTCAGAAAACAACAAAAAACATTGTTTTTGGCAATTTTGCAACTTTTCGGCAAAACAAGATAGTGCCACATAGTGCCACATAGTGCCACAGCTGGTTTTTTAGATTTCCAAGAAAACAGCAAAAAAACAATGTTTTGGGCAATTTTGCCACTTTTGGGCAAAACGAGATAGTGCCACATAGTGCCACATAGTGCCACAGCTGCTTTTTGAGATTTCCAAGAAAACAACAAAAAACACTGTTTTTGGAAATTTTGCCACTTTTGGGCAAAACGAGATAGTGCCACATAGTGCCACATAGTGCCACAGCTGTTTTTTGAGATTTCCAAGAAAACAACAAAAAACACTGTTTTTGACAATTTTGACACTTTTAGGCAAAACAAGATAGTGCCACATAGTGCCACATAGTGCCACATAGTGCCACAGCTGTTTTTTGAGATTTCTCAGAAAACAACAAAAAACATTGTTTTTGGCAATTTTGCCACTTTTGGGCAAAACAAGATAGTGCCACATAGTGCCACATAGTGCCACAGCTGTTTTTTGAGATTTCCAAGACAACAGCAAAAAACACTGTTTTTGGCAATTTTGTACCTTTTGGGCAAAACAAGATAGTGCCACATAGTGCCACATAGTGCCACAGCTGTTTTTTTGAGATTTCCAAGAAAACAGCAAAAAACACTGTTTTTGGCAATTTTGTCACTTTTGGGCAAAACAAGATAGTGCCACATAGTGCCACATAGTGCCACAGCTGTTTTTTGAGATTTCCAAGAAAACAGCAAAAAACACTGTTTTTGGCAATTTTGTCACTTTTGGGCAAAACAAGATAGTGCCACATAGTGCCACATAGTGCCACAGCTGTTTTTTGAGATTTCCAAGAAAACAGCAAAAAACACTGTTTTTGGCAATTTTGCCACTTTTGGGTAAAACAAGATAGTGCCACATAGTGCCACATAGTGCCACAGCTGTTTTTTGAGATTTCCAAGAAAACAGCAAAAAAACACTGTTTTTGGAAATTTTGACACTTTTGGGCAAAACAAGATAGTGCCACATAGTGCCACATAGTGCCACAGCTGTTTTTTGAGATTTCCAAGAAAACAACAAAAAACATTGTTTTTGGCAATTTTGCCACTTTTGGGCAAAGCAAGATAGTGCCACATAGTGCCACATAGTGCCACATAGCGCCACAGCTGGTTTTTGAGATTTCCAAGAAAACGGCAAAAAACACTGTTTTTGGCAATTTTGTAACTTTTGGGCAAAACAAGATAGTGCCACATAGTTCCACAGCTGTTTTTTGAGATTTCCAAGAAAACAACAAAAAACACGGTTTTTGGCAATTTTAACACTGTTTTTGGCAATTTTGCCACTTTTGGGCAAAACAAGATAGTGCCACATAGTGCCACATAGTGCCACAGCTGTTTTTTGAGATTTCCGAGAAAACAGCAAAAAAACACTGTTTTTGGAATTTTGCAACTTTTGGGCAAAACAAGATAGTGCCACATAGTGCCACAGAGTGCCACAGCTGTTTTTTGAGATTTCCAAGAAAACAAAAAAACAATGTTTTTGGCAATTTTGCCACTTTTGGGCAAAACAAGATAGTGCCACATAGTGCCACATAGTACATAGTGCCACAGCTGGTTTTGGGGATTGTGCAGAAAATGGCAAAAACAATGATTTTTTTGGTGATTTTGTCCTTTTTTGACAAAACAAGATAGTGCCACAGAATGCCACATAGTGCCACAGTTGTTTTTTGAGAAACCCAAGAAAACAGCAAAAACAAAGGTTTTGCCAATATTTTTTTTGGGTGGCAAAGAAATATAGGGCGACATAGTGCCACATAGTGCCACAGCTTTTTTTTGAGATTCACAAGAAAACAGCAAAAACACTATGTTCGGCAAATCACTTTTAGGCAAGACAAGATAGTGCCACAAATTGCCGGAGCTCGTTTTTGATGTTTTGAAGGAAACAAAAGAAACATGTTGTTTCTGATTCATTTGTTTGGTGAAAAGGAATTGTGACACATATGCTCAATTTCCAACCAACAAGTTTCTTTTGTTAGTTTTCTCCTTTGAGGTGTAAAACTGGTTGTTTTTTTGGGTTCTTGGAGGAAGCAGCAAAGAAACCGGGAAACAAACAAGTGATTTGATGGCCCAGCTGCTGGATTGCTATCGTGTTTCATGGAAATGCAATGTTCCAAGAGATTCAAAAAGGGGAAGGCGCGGATCACACCCTCAGTGGCCGCTAGTTGTGAATTTTGTTTCCCAAGTTGATGCTGAAGGAAACTCATGGAGTAGGCGCAATACTTGTCACATGCTATTTGCTGAAAGATGGCCGCGCCGGGTTGGGCATCTGGCAGAGTGACAGCTTCGCTGGTTTCAGGTTGTACATCCTTTGTTTGCAATCATTTTGGGCTCATTTCCACTAGTTGTCTTGGGTCTCTTGCTCTTGAAGACCGAAGACTTTTCAACTTCAACCTGCATTCAAGCGTGAAAGCCGCTGACCCCAGTGCGGTGCTCAGCCTCATGTGAATGTCGAGGCTGCTTTGGAGAGTGTGTGTGACTGTGGGCCAGCAGCCAGTCGGGTTCCATCATATCATTTACGTTCGTATCTATACCGTATACCTGTGCAAGATGCCATGCCCGAGGGAAATCTTTTTGCCCAAACCAAACCAGGCAGGCTGGCAAGCAGAAGTAAGTAAACAAGTGCTGTAGGCACAAGCCCGCCGTTTTTTCCAGACCATGTTTGCTCGATCTCCTTGGTTCTTGGTAAACCGGCTGAGTGGTGGCACTGGAAGTGGTAGTGCGCCCACACGTGCTTCGGACCATGATGACGTGATTTCCCTTGGTGGCTTTGAAATGGTGGATGATGATGATGGTGGCAGGCCACTTGTAGCATCAGGGCCATCATCATCCAGCCGGGGTGAGAGCAGTGGCATTGCTTCTTCAGGTCTTCATCTTGGAGGAGGTGTGTGGTGTGCGAGTAAAAAAATCAAGACGCATACATTGCATACATACACATGTTTAAGTGAATCTTGTTTAAACAAGAAATATTATCAATCATGCATATATGATATATGATAGGAAACTGTCTGTAGTATATGTGTGCATTTATTCTCTGATATTCTCTGTATTTTCTTTCTGCAGAATGCGATACTAGTCAACCTGCTTGGCGGACATGGGCGGCACGGGTGTCCATCTGGGAAACCGGTACTTTGACTTTGGGCAAGCAAACAAGGTACAGATTGAAACTTTGATTTTGCAAAATCAGCCGAACATATTGATACATTGGTTATCGCTGATTGTTTTCAACCTGCCAGGTGTGGGCGCTGGCAGCATTGGGCCGCCGCAGCCTACCCTCCCACCTATTCTTCGCACCCCGGCGCCACCTGTTCTTGGAGCGGGTTTGGGTCTTGGCCTGCCAATGCCTATGGATATCCCAATCATCAGAGAGGGAGATCACAGTGAGCCTTTACCTGCACCTGCTGCCCCGAAGAAAAAGCCAGGATACAGTAACTTGGTGGGTTGGTTTCATCTAGATCGACTAGAAGGATCCACCACATTCATACTGTGAGCCATATAATGGATACAAGAGCCTCATCACTTCCCATCATTTTTCTATGAGGGAGAGGGAGGACTTGCCAGACGCACGCTTCAAACTAAAGGAAGTCAGGTAGACCAAATACAGACTTGTACAGCTCCTATGCCTCCTATGCAACAGTAAAATCCAGCTTTTTCAGTGCCAAAGATGTTTCATTGCCTTGGGGTCAGACACTGGCTAGCTAGGTCTCCAAAAGCCGAAAGCCCGTCCAAGGAGCCCGGTCCAAGGCTTTGAAGCAGAAGCAGCAGAACATCTCCGATTACAAGATCATTTGTGGCCCCAAAGGCAAGGGTAAGGAGTTTTCCAAAGACCTCCAAGAGATTGAGTATGAGTTTTTTGGCACCATGGACCCCTACTTGCGCCCCATGAGATTCACCAATTTCAAGAAGTACAAGTTGATCCAGATGAATTTCATCCGGAGCATGATGCTTGAGAAAGGCTGGCATGTTCGGAGGAAAATTAATGGGGCTTGTCCGCAATGGGTCAAGCGCTGCTGATTTTGCCGGCTACCATGGAGCTGGAAGATCTTGGGACCGTGTTTGCACAATAGTCTTTTTTTTTTGGAAGTCACCAAGCCTTAAGTATGATTCTGAGAGCTGAGTTGTTTTATAGCATGTGGCTGCTGGAAACGTGTAGTTGGTAGCCGGCAGCTCGAATTTGTAGCAGCCTCCGTCTCCGACTGTGTCAAGTTGAAGGCTCCGATGAAGCCAGTCTGAGCTCGAGTCAGCTTGCAAATTCGGCATTTGATTACACATGATTTCTGCCAACTTAAAGTCATGGCTTAGCTTTTCTGACATGACCTGGCTGACTCAGACAAAAGAGTCACTCGAGCAGTTCCCATAGCTCGCAGTATGTTCCATGGCGACCCGTGCTTTGAGGCTTTCCATGCTTGTGTCAAGCTGAATCTGAAAATTATTCTGGTGTTGAATGCTGCTTCTCTGATTTTTTCCTTCAGTTCACCACATGTGTTTGTGTAGGGTGGTTTGACCAGTTGGCCAAGTGGTCACGCCAACTGGTAGTATCCTGCTGCGCAGCATGCTGGGCCAGAAAGCCGGCGGTACAATAATTGAAATCTGAAGTTGGAGCACCAGCCAACAGCCATGTGTCAACTTTCAGCGATGCAATATGTTCAGGGGTGCATCGATGCGTTGAAGTGTGGCAGCACAGTGGCAGCATAGTATGGTGTGCTAAAGGAGGGGGAAAACA
This sequence comes from Cladocopium goreaui, assembly GCA_947184155.2. Classification (NCBI taxonomy): domain Eukaryota; class Dinophyceae; order Suessiales; family Symbiodiniaceae; genus Cladocopium; species Cladocopium goreaui. The sequence goes on from CAMXCT020002573.1 coordinate 36,002, forward strand.
GAGTGCAGAACAGGGGGTGCTGCTCATAGTATCGGTAATGCCACAGCTCAGTCTCAGCATGAACTCTGCTCCCAGCCAACAGCCCATCATCACCCACACCCCATGAACATTTCTAGTTTGAGGTCGCAAAGTTCCCACTGCATGGCGTTGATGTTGCCAAACAAGCGGAAGAAGGGCGGCGTCGTGGTGGATGACGAAGACCCGCTTTCCGTAGTGGATTCCCAGCCCACCAACTTGCACGAAATGCAAGAATTTGATCAATTTGAAGTCGGAGGTTGTGCTGGCAGTAGCAGTGCTGTGCCAATTCAGTTGACCCCGGCGGGAATCCGCACTATCCTCAACAGGGCCCACAGGCCAAAACCATTGCTCAATCTTGTGTGCTCTGGCTGCAAAAGAAGCACCCACTCTCCAGATACCTACATCCCGTCTGACTTTCTGGAGTACCCAGGCTGCATTATTTGTAGAGTTGCGGTGCCAGCACATGGCGTTGCACAGTAAACCTGTGCCAAATAACGAGCTCAAGGTTTGATATTCGAAGCTGACATAACGACTTGCCCAACACTTCTTCACAGAAAATGCGTCAGCGTGGCAGTGTGCTGATTGACTGAATGTGCTTTCACAGTCTTTTGTTCTGAGGTGGGCCCCTGGGTATTATAAGCTTTCCAAGAAGATGAAGGACATGGGCATAACAACTCCGCAGCCCTCAGGACAGTTGCTTTCGGACTGGGGGGAGGTTTGGCAGCAGGCTTCTTGAAACTGTATTGTCTAGGAACACAGTAGTGATAGCACTAGACTATATAGACAATGGCAGTATGATATGTTTTGAAGTTTTTGTTTGAGGTTGTGTAGTGATGAAAAGGCGCACGGATTCTGAACGATTGCAGGTTTGTGGCCCGATCAACAGTTTCCTATGTGTTTTTATTTTGCAGAAAAGTTGCCAGATCAACTCTGCCCTAGCCTAGAAGGTTCAAAGACCAATCATATGTTCTGTGTTGCTCTGTTGGTCCCCATTCGAAAGGGGAGCCGATCCAGGAAAATTTTGCAGAGATTGCGACGCCACCGCGAAGCGTGGGTACCCAGGAGAGAAGCGTGAGGTGATCCTTGCACGTTTGGAGTCTGATCCCAGAGCCTTTGATGAGTTCCAAGGCTGCCCCTTGGCCGGACTTGGAAGACCTGGGCTGAAATCTTTCCCCTCCAGGTGTGTTCTCAGTCAACCAATACCGACCTGTCGTCTCCAACTGTTGATTGTCGGGCAAACAATCAGATTCAGATCGTATGCATCTACGAACAATGCCATTTGATTTCATATCGAATCAAAGAATCAAAGCCAACAATTGGATATCAACATATACTACTGTAACTTTTTTGGTCATCATAGAAGCATTTAGTAACATATATGTATAAATACAATATACATTATACACAGCACGCAACATACCAAAAGCTTTGTTGCATCATAGTGCTGTAGTGCCTGCTTCCACCTTCACTGCACTGAGGCAGAATCACTTACGTAGAGGATACCATGGAGAAGATCAAGATGGGCAACCCGCGCATGAAGAAGCGAGCTCGTACTATCAAGCAGACCAATGAGGTCGTTCTCACCAACAAGATGAAGGGGAGAATGATGGAGCTTTCGGCGTACAAACAGGACTGGGCATGGACATGCAGCCATACAACTGTGCATCCAAGTGTTGGTTTTGTAGGTGGTAAGCGTAAGAACAAGGAATTGTGTGCGACTGGGTGTGTAACATTTCCAAGCATGGAGACATTTTGAAGAATATTGGGCGCTTTAGCCACTACACTCCACCCAATCAGTGCATGACTGTGACTAGTCTGCAACCAGGAGTTCGGATCTCCAAGCAAAAATGGGCATCGGGTCACCAAAGGCATCAACCCCGAGACCAACCAGTCGTGTGACTGTGTCTTCGTGCCGAAACAGAAGAAGGGAACCTGGGATTGTGAGTTCCAGATCCACAACAAGGTGACCAGCGATCAGGTTGTGGATAACGACCTAGATGCCCTTCGATCCGGACAAGTGTAAGGATCTCAGGGGCTCATGACTCATGACTCATCATGGGCAATTTCATCTGCTGGGCTGGAAAACATAGATGTGACAACGGTGTTGGCCGCTTTTCTTTCAACACAGCCAACGACCAAAAGTCAATCGGATGTAACCGCCGAGTGTCAACTTATATTTGTGCCTTCAATCACTGCATCACCGAGTGTTGTCGCCTAACGGTTAGGAGTTAGGGCTATTCTCTGCCAATTTCACATTTCTCACGTGAACCATACGATTCGTAATCTGTATCAACGTTTTCCAAGTTACTTGACTTTATTCACCCTTCACTTGCCTCACCCAGGGAGGGATCCTTCCAGAGCAGAGCGCAGTCAATGGTGGATACCGTGAGTGCTGCCACTACGGCAGATGCCCTTTGCCTTTCCGCGGTTGAGGCAGCTCAATTGCAAACTTTGTGTCCATCTGTCAGAGAGCCAGCAGGCAGAAGACAGCTCAGACAGCTCAGAATCAATTGTTGATCATCAGCTTAACCCAACAATATAAGTTTTAAGGAAAAGGAATTGTTCCAAGTCGGACCTGTCAACAAAAATAATACAAGGTGGCAGGCATAGGGGGCAGTTTAATACAGTCTACGGTCTACAGTCTACTGTTGCCATGTTCTGTGGTGCGCACCACGCATTCCACCGCTGGGTATTGCAGGAGAAAGCCCGCATTGCGAAAGCCGCGGCAGCCAACCAGCTCCAGATGGATGTGGATGATGGAACCACACCGGCACCTCTGAAGCGTCGTGCAACTGCAGACGCTGACATGGAGGCTGAAGATATTGATGAAGAAACAGAGCTCCTGTACGCCCAGGCTGTGGCTATGGCAGACAATGAGCAGGAGATGGCTGTGGATCAAGCTGAAGACGATGAGGATGAGAATGTGGGCAATTTGGGAGGTGACCACGGTGAGACTTTCAGTGTGGCCCCGGAACCGAAAAGAGCAGGGAGAGGTTGCAGATCCGAAGCCCCCAGTCCACGTGGTGGGGCCAAGTCAAGTGTTGGCAGAGGTCGGGGGCCTAGCAAAGCAAAAAGCTTTGCACCAGTGATGCTGAAGGAGCATGGCGCGATTCCTGGCAGTGGTGCTGCTCCCGTTGCTCTTCCTTCTCCAGGGCAAGCTTCGCCAGCAACTTCAAGACCAAGTCTGCACGATGGGTGGGAAAAGCTCGTTTCAGTCGATGAGCTAGATTTGAAGGCATCCGCATGCACTCTCTTGACGGCCCCAAAGTCCCTCAAAGACAGCAAAAAGTGGTCGGTCGAAATTGCCAAGATGCTTCCCTTTTTGACTGACCTTCAATCATTGCTCTCTTCATCCTCACAAGTCACAAATCAGCACATCAAGAGCAGCTTGACAAGTTTCAAGAACAAGTGCAATGACAAGATCGACAAAAGGGTGGGCTATGACACGGGAAAGAATGATGCGTTGTCAAAGCGGTGCACCGCCATCCGCCAGATCATGGAGTCCTGTAAAGACTTGCGCGCCCTTTGCCTAGTTGCTCGTCATATATTACGTTTTTAAAATATAATATATATATATATATATTATGATCAATGTTAAGTTATATACAGGATGCAAGTGGTATAAATAGATTTAGATATATATATATATACACATTATATTCATATTTATACTTAGATACAATATGTGTATAATATATATATATAGATAGAATATTTTAAATATTGCTATATAGATGACATGAAGATATCATATAACCTGGTTGGCCCCTCTCGTTGAAACATCATTGTCAGCATGCACCGGCATGGCTACTCAGGCTTTGAAAAATGGCAGGCCAGACCTTTCCAAGGTGGCAGAGCATGTGTTCGCCATCGAAGATTCCTGGAAGTCTTTGAAAAAGGAGTTGTGGGTACCGCTTCCGGTGCACTGGGTACAGGCAGCCAGCAGTTTTGGGTTTAGTGATTTTTTTTCATGAAATCGCACCTGACACACACACACATGGCCCAAGAAATCTTGAATGCTGCATAGGCATAGGCATCGCCGACGCTAGACAACTTTGAATTGCTGTGGGCTGTGGGAATATAGAGTACTGCAATCGGCTTGCAGTGGATCTCATATTAATTGTGAACCCGGGGATTTTTTTTCCAGCTCTTGCACTAGGCATGGGTCAGCAACCATATCAATGCTGAGATCAAGGAGTTTCAGGCACTAGACGGCTTGTCGGAAGGTCTGGGGGACTCATTGAATTCCCTTGTGTTTCTCAAAGCGGAGATCGGAGAAACCATCCCGTCAAAAAAGGACTACAAGCTCCTCGCCTTTTCACAGGAGACTGCATGCCACGTACTTGTCACAGTCGCGCTTTGCCTTTTCACTTTCATGGTGATTTTCTGACTATCTATATAGGAGATCTGACTCTGCGTCCGATTTCATTGCAGACTGTGAACCTTGAACTTTTGAACTTGGAACTGCAGCTGACTGACCTCCCATGTTAGGTTCGGCACCATGGCGGATTTCTTTTATTTCTGCAGCAAGGGATCCTTGCTTGACGACAAGGCCGCGCTGATATCTGGATTTTAGGACCACACTTAGCTAGGATGGGATTGCTATATCCATGCCATGTCACAGTCTATGTCATTTTTTTGGCCTATGCCTATGACCTTTGTCACTCAGCAAACGCTGTTTCTTATCCGTGTCTAGTCTCTGACTATCTGCGGCTGGGAGATTGGTGTCAGAGTCAAAGCAAGAGATTGCGAGACATGGGCCATGGCATGGGCTTGCAACTTTCAGATTTTAGTTGGGTTACAGTTGCAGCGATTGGACATTACAATATCGTGTGAATCTCAACCTGATTCAACAGATGAAAGATCCATGCTGACTCATACTGATGAATCATGCTGATGTAATTTTCGATGTCTTTCTTTCCGGACGATTTGCTGCCTGGGCAGGTTGCCGCCTTGCAGGCAAAGTGGGTCGGGGAAGTGCTCGCAAAGTTCTTCAGTGGTGCTGCAAAACATTGGCAGACTGCCGAGATTGGTTTGCAGGAGTTTTTGCCGAAAGACATGATTGTGGAGGATGCAGTGCTATGCAGGGAGCTGGTCCCACCTGTTCAACTTCTCCAGGCCCTCCTGCATCGCGTTGACGTTTCGGCCAACTTGGAACTTGCAGCAACAGTTTTGTGTCCACAGGTGATGGCTAAAATTTGCAAGCCCCTGATCAAGCTCACGAATGTGACAGGCTTCAAGAAGCTGAAAGGGGTTTGCCACGAGGAAGTAGCAGCAGAGACATTGGATGCTGAGACTGCTTCCAAAGCGGTGGAAGTTCAGTCAGGTGCAGCCAAGCTTGAAGGCTTGGTCGGCTCTTTGAAGGCCACCCCAATCGAGGACGTGACCTTGACACAGATGATGGCTTTCTTACGAGATGTAGGGGAGTTGAAGCAGAAGTCAGCCTCTTTGCCAGCATCCGATGGATCTCGCCACAAGCATGTTCGTGACACGGCGGCTTCGGTCATTGAGGGTGCTCTTGGTCACCTCGATCACATTTCAAGTCAGATCCCAAGTAGTTTCGGCATGCAGCCGGTCATTTCATTTTATGTCGGTTTTGTTCTCCTAAATGCCTTGGCCGAACCTCAGGCGCGATCCTTCCCAAACTCTTCTCCCATGTGGCGAACCAGGCAGCGGCAAAGGGTGCGGATGCTGCCGAGGGCTACTTCGCAGGTGATGGCTCAGACATCCCCACCTTCATCAGGGAAGTTAAAGTCCAGGGTTGCAGCAAGACATCGGCATCGGCATCAGAAGATCCGGATTTACCTGGTCGTTCAAGTTCCCCCCAGGTCTGTGGGTTGCCCTTCCATATCCGAACGAGGCTCATCTATGCTGCAGACTGCTGCATTGCATTGGCCGTGTTTCGAGTTGATGAGGATGATGACGATCATGACGAAGAAACACGCCTTGGTGTTGATGATTTCATATGCCTTTCGAAAAGCTGCTGAGCTTCCGATCCCAAGCAACTTGATAGCACCCAGTGCAGACTTGAGAAAATGATTGATTGAAAACTGAAAACATTTTTTCCCTGTGTGGCAGCGTGCAGAATCAAATTTGAATGGCAGCAGCTGCTTGACTGCCAAATGTTTGATGGGTGGGGGATTGAAGGGCTGTGACTGTGACTCAGGTGGCTGACGAATCGAAAGCCAAAGTCGGCAAGGATCATGCGGATGCAACTTCTGAGGCCCAAAAGAAGATGATTCACGAGCTGGGTGCCATGTGTCTCTACAAGTGCTCTGTGTTGGGAAAGCGCTTGTTTGGACAAGCTTCCAGTTGTGACATGAGGCAGCTCAACAAAATGGGCAGTTTGCTCACCCAGCTCAAGCACGGCCTTGCTGGGCAACCACCTTCTGAGACTTTAGACCAGTTGACAAAAGATATTGGGGAATGGGAGAAGCTGGTTGCAGCAGGCCTAGAAGAAGGCACCAAGAAATCAGTAATTGATTCAGAGTCAGTGTTGACTGCGGAGGAAGCATCCTGTCAAGTCAAATGGAATTCCCAGATCGGTAGTGTGAAACAAGTCATTAAGGGAATGTGGCCTTTGATGGAAAGGCTGAAAGAGGCTAGCCTTGAACTTGTCCAGAAAGAGTTCAAAGCCATCGATCAGGTAAAGCTGGCTCAGGCCTACAAGGACATGGCCGAAATTCAAGCTCAGGCGAAGAACATACCAGAGGAAAAGCTTCAGCTTCTGTTCCCAGCATTCCCAGCTCCTATCATGGCTGGGCTAGAGTCCATGGTTCACGAGACAAAGGCAATGTTGGGTTGCCAATCTGGTTCCTTGACTGTATAACACAGTTGATTGGCTAGACCAACTGTGGCTAACTGGCTGGTAAAGATTGTCGGGTCAAGACTGTTTAGATCTGACTGACTGAACTGGACTTGGGTACTGTATAGGGCGGAACCAGATTGCCGTCCTTGAGCCAATTATGGAACTTCACATTGCGTTACCGGGGATCAGGTTTATCATATATCATATCAGTTTATCATGAATCATAATTATCACCCATTTCCCCCTTCCTTTTTATATTAAAGTAAAAATGTAAGTTATTATTACTTGTTATATCCTTCACTTATTCAATAGATTGTTCATTATATTATATATAATTACTTTGAAGTCAGCGACCCTTTGAAGTTTAAGCTGCGCCCAAGCCGACTTCAGGCTTGAAGATCATCGCATCTGAGAAGGCAGACAAGGCAAAGGAATTTGAGGACTCCGCGACTCCGCAAAGCCATCTTCATCAGTCAGCTTGGGCACGACTTCGCATGAACAGCAACATCCCAGCTGTGATTCTGTCAACTGTCAGCTAATATTGTCGTTTTGCAAGGAGAAACTCCACGCAAGGGATCTGAGCATGTCAGATCTACCCACTTCAGTGAGAGACGCGCTCGAATTCTTGGCCAAGAAGAATTCAGGCAATTCAGAGGATGCTCAGTAGGCTTTCCCACCTCGTTGATGGACCATCGTTGGATCAGATTTGAACTGGGCAAAGAACTGATTATGTTCTGTTGGGTCACTCTGTCGGATAGCCTTTTTTGTTCATGATTCATGATCTACTCACTTTGCCGTCGACGGGGTTTGCATCGTGAGAACTCAGCAATGACAATGTCCATTCACAATGCGCTGCAGCCTTTTGCAGCATGTGTGTGTGAAACACGCACGCACCATTTGTGTGCGTATGATGTGATCTACAGGGTCGCATCGTTCCACCTGATGGTGGTTGAAATGAACGGTATTTAGCAGGTGATCAGGTGATTCAGTCAACTCAGCCCTTCCTTCATTGCTTCCCTGTCAGCGAAACAGAATACTACAGCCTACAGTGTTGGATTTTCTGATTGATGATTTGTGTGGTTTGTAACGGTTTGTGCTACTTATAAGCTACCCAGTCAAACCTGAATTTTCAACCACGGGTTGTTCCTCTTTTCATCCAAGATGCTCTGCGTCGCACTGGGAGTGTGAATGAGCCTGAAGCACTCAAGACTTCTTGTCGTCTTGGCTTCGCTGCTCTCAGAAGGGCAGCAGAGCGCAGTGATGAAGTACCATAGGTTAGAGCAGTTGAGAGTCCAGTTGGACAACGCACAGCAGGGGCCCAATCTTGGGAGTTTGCGGCCTTACAAACCTTGAGCCACAGAGCTCGACAATAGCATCAGTAGCGAGAAAAAAACAGCTGAGCCGAGGTGCTTCCATCGATGACGATTTGATGTTGACGCCAATTGGCTTCAGACAATGGATAGTCACTGGCCCGGGAGTCAATGATAATAAGTAGTCAATCAGTTGCCTTCGCTGCTCCTCTCTTCTCATCCAGGCAACAGTGTTGAAAGGGCCCAGGCGCAACGAGTCAAAACTGAATCAAGGCCAGCTCGAGTTCACCAAAAATATCTGCCGCCTATTCTTCAGACTGATTTTTCAATAAGTAGCGAACAAATAATTGAAAAACAATGTGTTGCAGTTCTACTGTGACTCATGACTCATGACTAGACTAGAAGCTACCTTGTAGTTTATCTATAGTCTGTAATTTATATATAAGTATAATATATATATATTTTAATATAAGAGTATCAGTATATATATATAATTGTAGTTGCCAACTGTCCAGTGTTGTTTCGCTGCCATGGATTGTGGTGGTGATCACAGCACTCACCATGAGTGCGTTGCTGCTGCAGAAGACTCGCCTGACTCTCTTGACCCTCTTGATGAGGATCGTGGGCAAGGGCCAAGGAAGTTTTGCCTGGGTTTTAGTATGACACACCGATTGTATGTTGTGGGTGTTACTGACTTTTGACTGTGGCAGAGCTAAGCAACAGCTGGATTGGACTAGTTTGTAACTTGTATTTGCATCATATCTGAATGGCCCGGTGCATAGCACTGATCAGTGATCCGCAGTACCCAGTGAGATAGGACTCTGGATGCAGATTTTGCAAACTTGGTGTCCCACAGGTAGAGATCAACAGTACTAGCTTGCGCACCAACTGCGGCTTTGAGCCAACTTCACAGCCTTCACACCCCGCTGCGGGCCTCTACCGCAGTTCACATTCAGATTCAGAAGAGGACATTCTCGACTGCATTCCTACTCTAAATTCTGGCCACCCCTGTGCTGAGAGCAGTGTCACTGCCAGGCCCTCAGGTTGTACTGCAGAGAAACAGTGACACATGTAGTTGAAAATTGAAGTCACTGTGGATTGTAACTGTAGGACCGCCCACTCACCAGTCGATCAAAAAACACAACACACAGTCAAGGGCCAGGAAAAAATAACCATTCCTTGGAGATCACCTCATCATTTTGCTCAGCCTAGGTGGAGCCATTGACTGAACAGCTGGCGCCGGTGGCAGGACTTCAGCCAGACGTGGAATTGACCCCACCGGATGGAGTTAGTATGGAAACACTAGCAAATTCGGCTGAAGCTGCTGCATCCCTTGGGTTCCAGCCCCTGAATGCAGTCACAAATCAGTGTGACGATCCTTTTTTTGAGAAAGAGGAGCCAGCAACATCTGGTCCTCAATTGATTGCTGATGTGCAGTCTCAGATTGCCAAAGGTCATCAGGCAATTGGCACCCCAAATCAGATTGATTCAGCACGCTGTCCCGATGCTGATGCTGACCGTGACCCTTTAGACGTCTGGTCCCAAGGTTCTCGTTTGCTCACTTCAGAAAAAGTTGCCATTTATCCAGGATTTACCCACAGAAAAAACATTGACAAGACACAATGATGCTTGATATTTCATATTTATGGTCGATGATCTAATCTTGGGGTGATTGATTCGCCGAGGCTGTGGTCCCAATACCAGCAGAAGAAGTTCAGTCCACTGCAGGTGCAGTACTCATTACTCTGTATGTTCCTGGTGTGATAGATTGATGATGGATGCCTGGGTGACGAATTTGCTGCTGCAGTTGATTCACTGGTCAGACTGAGACTCCCCAAGGCCTCACTTTCGCTCCACAGAAGCGACGTCGATTGTATGGGAAAACATCTCCCACACAGCGGTCTGCTGCAGAAATCTTAGCATGTGGTGTGCAGGAGTCTGTGCCTTGCTTTATGATGTGTTTCAGAGCCTTACGGCCCTACAGTATATCGAATGATTGAGTGATTGGCTGGTTGGCTTGGATCGGATGATGACGACGAACGATCAATGATCAGAGAATCAGAGACCAGAGACCATTTTTGCAAAAATCCCATCACATGGTTTACCTGCGGGATGACGCCTTCATTTTTCACCATTGCATAGCTCAGGTCCGGGTTGCTGCTGCAGGGTCATCAAGCCACCTGGGCGTTGATGTCAAATGGGCAGAAACTGTTTTGGAGGTCACGCGGCCCTACCTGGTCCAAAACATCAAGCCGGGCACCAAATTCACATACGGTTCCGATTGCAGCGGCATAGATGCCCCCTATTGGGCGGTGCGGAAAATCTTTGAAGGGCTTCACAAGGTACTCAGGGATTCAGAACAGAGTTCAGTAAATTAACATTAGCGGCTGCAACGGTTGCCTTGTGGTCAGCTATGAGCTTTCAGTTGCTGTTTTTTCGGTGGATGATTCATGATCGACTGATTTATTGCCACTGCCACTGATGCTTTGCAAGCGGCTGATTCAGATTCAATTTTGCAAGTTCCTGATCCATGATGTTGCATGGGCAGGTCGAGGTCTCTCACGAATTCGCTAGCGAAGCACCGGGCCCGGCTGGCCTACCTCAAAAGAATTTGTTGGCTTTAAATCTGGGGCCAGCAAGGATATACGACGACATGCTGAAAAGGTCGTCGACTTGCGGGAGTTGTTGGCTATCGGGCACGGACCGTGATGTGGTCTCTGTCAGCATTTACACGGGAGGATTCGAGTGCCAGGCAGGGGGGGTTCTCTTGTCGGCCAGGGGAGCCCCAGGCTTGTGCAAAGAATGCTGTTGAGGAATAGTGTCAGGTTCCTGCTGAATTCAGAGGTTTGGCTTGTGATGCCCTGTGTTTCAGGACCTTAGCAACATGAACAATTGCAAAAAGCCATTGGATTTGATCATCAACGATGAGCAGACCCCTCAGTTTTGACATATTTAACTTCAACCTAATTTGGCTCACGAAACTGGAGAATTTGATTTTAGACAGACTTATAAACGGAATTATAGTTGTTATAGCTATAGTCGAGTCATAGTCATACTTGTAGGCAGAGTCATAGCCATAAAAAAAACCGTGTCAGTATCAGCATTGGACGGACCACTGCTCACTGATGAGTGACCACTGCACACACACACACACGCACAAAAGTTTGTGCCGAGGTCAGGAATGAGTTCGAAGACTTTGGCTGCCAGTCTCAAGTACATTGAAAAGAAGCGGCCGGTCTGAAGCCCAAAATCCACACTGCAATGCAAAGCTGTTGTCAGACTGCAATGCATCCATGTTGCTGGTCGGTGGTGCATTCTAGAGACCCGCGACTCTAGCCAATAGATCCAGCCAATAGATCCTGTCATCATCTTGGTCGTGGTCTACAATAATTGGAAAATGGTTACGCTCAGGTATGGGTGGTACTGGAGAATGTCGCAAAACGATCGACTGCAGACACTTTGAGTCAGCAGCTCCATCGTCTTGGCTATATGTGTCAGTGCATCATGGCCAATTCCTGCAGCTTTGGCGTCCCGCAGTCACGAACCCGGCTGTACCTGATGGCAATCGACCCACTACAAGCAGAAGTGACTCAACCCCCTGAGTGCTGGGTCCAACTTCTGCAGGACACAAAACAAGTCAGATAGATGATGTTCTGTTCTTTTGACAGTTTCCATGTAAACTGCTTTTGGGGGATGGCAACTAGTGCTTGCGTCGTTTAGTTTGTTGTTCGAAGTTCAAACAGGGGTTGCGCAGCTGTGGCCGCGGCAGGAAATTGCAGACAAGTCGGAGGCAACCGGCTTCTCGCGATGCTTGTCACATCGTTCAGGTTAATTAGCAATAATTATTGGCATGCAAGAGGTTTGGTTTGTGGGTTGGCCTGGGGTCGGTCGTGGGGTGCATTTCTTCTGTGCGACAAGTTCCAGCCCCCCAATTACAGACAACAGAATTGAGGATTGATGCTTCCGGACACAGATCCACGTGTGGGAGCCTTTCTGGAAGAGATGCAGCGCAAGAGAAAGTTGAATGATGACACGATCATCACTTCCATGAAAGATGGGAATTCTTGGCCTAAATGCTGGCAGAAACACCAGGATGCAAAGAAGTCTTTGGAGCAACATTTGGGGATGAAGGTGCCTTCATCTTTGCTTGTGTTTAGGGTCTGGGTTCGGCATTCAACCTGAAATCCGTCTAAGAGTGAATCAATCAATCGGCGAGAAGCGAGCCCTGAAGCCTGCCAGTAGCCCATGCCAGTAGTAATAGCATAATAATTAGCCTTTTAGTCTGGACTCTAGAGTCCCTATTCGATATCTTACAATCATTTTTCGTTTACGGTGATATAATATAGTTATAGTCCGTTGCAACCATAATAATAATCATATTTTCAATATTATATATGACTCAGGTTTGGAAGGCTCGGGTTTCACAAATCATTTATCAAGTTCTCATCCTCTTGGTGTTTTGGCTCAAGTGCGTTGACAAAAAACATAGCAAGGTTTGTCTAGTTCTCCCCACCCACCCTGGTCTCGGGGGTGGCCTTGTTGCCTTCCCTCGAACCTTGAAGGCTCAGTATGAGCTGGGGTCCGCACAAGTTGCGCACTGATCAGCGAGTTTCTGGAGATCTCTGTGTTACAGAGCGCTTTTGAAGTTTCATTAGCGTACCTCGTAGTGCCGAGGGGTTTAGTCTGAGGTCAGACACACCCTTGAAGTGACCAGGGATGAGTATGCCGTATGCCGGTGTGCCGGCTTCGCGGATCAGGCTGCGAGGCTGCAACCCAAGGCAAATCCTGAAAGCGTTGCAGGTTTTATTGGACTGACTTAGCCGTTGGCTCAGAGAGCTTCAGATTACGAGAGAGAAAAAGGAAAGTGTCTCCTTGACTCTGTAGTAGCCAGGTAGCGTGAGACTTTGTAAATGGACTTTTAACTATAAATTAAATTATAATTTATAATATAGACTAGTGGCCAGAATTTCTATAGAGCCCAGTCCAGTCCATTCGTCATATATTGAATGGAATCGTCGAGCGGGCCATGGCTAAGGTGCCGTCGCCTGAGGATCTTTTTCGACGCTTCAGTTCGAAATGGTCGGTGTGTTTGCCAGCCCGGGAGCAGGATCTGTTGTATCTCCACCTGTGGTTGTCACTTGCCTTTTCCAGCGTGTTACTGTGATGAATTGGACCTTTGATTCCGTTCCCAAGCCCGCAGTGACGAGGCACAATGTTGTAGCCTGGCTCTTCTGTTCCAATTTCGCCCATGCAGGCTTGAGACGCAATCACCCACAGCGGGGTCTCAGCGAGATGTGAAGCCTCAACTTATCTTTGATTTAACAAACAATGTGACGTGGCAGGGAAAGGCACACGGCGACACACTGCCATGTTTGCTTCGAGGGCATCGATATTGGTCTTCTGCCCGGCAAAGGCCGATCCTAGGCATAGAGTTGCTTCGAGGCCAAGGATTTCCAGCGTCGGTGTGCACATCGGGCCAAGTGAAAGCCACCCATGTGGTTGTGAAAGTTGCTTTGCTGAGAGTGTTCGTTTTTTTTTCACGGGCCCGGGCCATTGAAACAAGGAGAAAGGGCCCGAGGCGGCCGAGATAAATCAGCCCATCAGCTAGTTGCCCTTTTTGAATTTTATGTGATTTCACCAAATTCAACCAGCAACTATGCCTACCCTGGGCGGAGCAGCTTGGGGGCCGGAAGAGGTGGATGGCATAGTTAGTTTCGATTGTGTATCTTTCAGTTCTTATATCATATCTATCCTCGTTGGGCCCAATATATTATTGATGAATAGTCCCGTAGCCCAGCCCATATATTTTCCCAGATAGCGGAGCTATGGGGGTTCTTGCCTCAAGTATAGGATGAATTGGAGCGGGATGGAGCGGGCATGTTGGTGCCGCTGCAAGGTGCTGCTAGGTTGCCGCTGCAAGGTGCTGCTCAGGGTGCTGCTCAGGGTGCTGCTCAGGGTGCTGCTGTTAGAGTGGTTTGTGCGCTTTGGAGCTGGCCTGCTGGTGCCGCTGTGGGTTGCTGCTGTCAGATTGCTGTGTGCGCTTTGGAGCTGGCTTGCTTTTGCCGCTGAGGGTGCCAAAGGGCTGTCTGCATCTTAGGACCTCGGCTGGTGCTACAGGGTACTGCTGTCCGAGTGCGGTGTGCGCTATGAAGCTTGGGTGCTGGATCGCTGCAGGGGCTGGCTGCAAGATGTTTATGGCACTGTGGGCGTCGGGCCCTGATGGAGATAACTTTCATGCGGTAGCAAAAGAAAGCCAGCGCCTGGTTGCCGCCCAAAAAAAATGCTATCTGGGACCTATGTTTGCGAAAAAAATGTTTGTAATAGATCAATCAATCAGTAAATAAACAAGCAAAACACCATAAATAAATATTCGTTTTTTCTTGTAATAAATATGTATCAGTCGGGCCGACGGGTATATGGTCCCCTGATTTCCTCTGCGTATCCGCCGAGGACCAAGATGTCAACAAGGTTGCTGGAAATACAATTTCAATCCCCGTGATTGGGGCGGTGATTTCTGTGATGTTGTCAGTGTCCAAGATCAGAGGCCCCGGGAACAGGTGCCGTGATGTGTACAGGATGCCTAAGCCCGCAGAATGTGTGTGGGTGGGGCCTCAAAGAGTTCCGATCCCAGAAACAGATTGTGAGTGGGGAATGCTTGGCAAGGTCAAAAGACTTGCTGAAGAACTTGCACCCCCAAAAAAAATCAAAACAAAGAAGGGCCAAGTTCAGAAAGGAAAGAAAGTCCAGAAAAAAATGGACAACTATTTCAAACGCCGCGGGAGCAAATAATGGTTTGCAGAGGCGTGCGGTGCTGGTTCTAGAACTGAAGAGACCTCGATGCAGCGGGAGAAAAAAATCAGCTTGATTCAACAGTTTTCCAGCGGTCGAAGAAATGTGGTTTTTGGTGTTTTTGGGCGATTCCAAAATGGTGAAAAACGGATTTTTCACCATTTCGTCATCCACCAGAAAATCAAAAAACCCAATTTTGGCGATGAGCTTCAAAGTGCCAAAAATGTTCATTTTTGGTGAAATGCTGGGTTTTCCATGTTTCACCAATCTGGTGAAAGTGATGTTTTTATGCGTTTTCCTGCTTTCGGCCTGCTGGGTAACTTCCGACAGACACAGGCCTAAATGATTTTCCTAAGACAAATCGTCCATACAGGCGGCCTCTGTCGAACCACACATCAGTCTGCCTACAATATTGGACTCCCTTTGCTGTTCTCAGGTAAGACGGTCTGGGCAATCAGGTACAACACTTCATGCACCGCCGCAATTAATTAGTTTGCATGTTTTTGAGGATGATACAGTGGCTGAGGTCGCTGTATCCAAGGCAAATCTGAGAGTTTTTTGTTTTGGTTCTTGTTGGGCCCTGCCCCTTTCTTTGTTGCTTCGCTGTCTTGCTTTGTGGCGAAATGCAAATCTGGCTGGGGGATTTGCGGGTCGTTTTTGGTTGTGTTTCTTGTTGTTTGGTTTGTTTCTCGTGATGATTTGCCGGAGATTTTGGACCACACGAGTCCTGTACACTACTGCTTTTCACTGCTTACGCAATTGTAAGGACCGTGCCTAGTGCGAATCGGCCAAACCAGAGGGAAAAAAAAAACCCTACATCTCTTCTGGAGGAGAAGACAAGAGTGCATTACCTTATACCACAAAGTTCTGTCCTAGCCATGGCATCGTCGTCACTTACGTTCCTGGAGAACAACCACTGGAAGGGCTGCACGGTCGATCCCATTGCCAACAACTCCAATACGATGATGCGTTTGCATCGAGGAAATTTCCCAATGCACCGACATTGCAAAAATATGGAAATAGGGTGTGTGCCGTTCAACCTACTAGAGGCATGGGTATGGATCCATGTGGAGAAGTGGAATATCCTATGGGCGGACGATGAGACGTGGCTTCCACCGGACGGGAATGTTGTTTCACGGGAACGCCTACCCCATAGTTTCCATAAGGTCATCACCCATGACACTGATGAGGAGTATCTTCAGGAGTGGGTGGAGGTAGCCGGTAGGGGTTTTTACCCCTTCGCAGCTGAGATCCGCCACCATGGATATGCTTGTTGGGCGAACTCACGCCGTTTTGCCATCGTAGCACGAAGTACCCAACAATGTGCTATTATTGCAGAAGTTATGCACGCTTACAACCTGTTGGGAAACCGCATTGAAGTATATGCCCCCCAGGCAGATGGGATTGCTCTCACAGACCGCACTAGAATTAATCGAGCGATTCACGAAGATGATCGTCCTTGCTTTGACTTTCGGCAATCCCAAGCTTGCCGTGATGCAATCGCTGGGAAATTCCCCAACAGTACCAGTGAGGAAGAAAAGGCGACCCGATGGCTCAGTTGGTATGGCGTTGGTCTTGCCAGCGCTGACAGACTGCCGGTGGTGGTTCGAATCCCTGCTGGTCCACTCGGGAGTCTCAAGTGCGACCCGCCGAAAGGCAACGGGCGCCGACCACAAAAAAAGTACCAGTGAGGAAGAAAGAATTTTCCACCTCAGAGAAAGGATCATTTTATTGCAGAAACAGATAATGACTCGATCCATGAAGCAAACAGAGCTATTTATCAAGTACAGCAGAGCTGGCAGATGCTCAGTGAAGCCTATGCGGCACTGTTTGCTGGGTAACCTGCATCACCACAGTTAGTGGCATTGCCCTAGTATTTTTTTGGAGACGCTAGATCGCTCTTCTGAAAAAGCAGGACATTGCCAGCGCTGACAGACTGCCGGTGGTGGTTCGAATCCTGCTGGTCCACTCGGGAGTCTCAAGTGCGCCCCGCCGAAAGACAACGGGCGCCGACCCAAAAAAAAATCTTCTGAAAAAGCAGGACAACGGGAGGCTATCACTGGGATATTCAATTAGTATTGTGCAGCATCTAAATCTGTCAAAGTTTATCAAGTTGTGATCCGTGTCCATGACCTTTCGCACATGACTGTTGATTTTTTTGGCTGATAAAGTGAGACAGTAGCCTAGGGCGGTTTTAGTCATGTCGCTGCTGACCAGCACAATAACTCCGGGGAGACTCCCCTCTTCAACCCCTGAATTAGGTCATCCGTGGTGTTAGGCATCCCCTGAATTACGTTCCCGTGCTGTTCCTGAAAGGTAACTTTTCCTACCCTGCCCCTGAACACACACAGCAACAATTGTGTTATCTCATCGGTAAGACTCATGGCCTATGCGCGCTTCAGACATGATCGCCATCAAGTACCTTCGTCGGTCAGAGTGCTGATGCATGGCCTGGAAGGTGCCCAGGAATTGACCAATACTTTAAGAGACCTTCGTCGTACGGTCAAACTTCTGCAGAGTGGTCTCGTCATACTATTTCCGGACGAGACGTCCGGATTGCAGTTGCTATATAGCACACTGGACAGAGACTTAATGCAAGTGGAACGCACGAGTCAGTTTCTCACTCATCAGCTTCTTATAGCGATGGCAGAGACGCATCATGACATCGTACGTTTGGCGGCTTTCTGTACCCCAGCCGACAGAGGAGTCTGGATCAACCGGCTTTTCTTGATTCCCGCTGGTCCAGGGTCACTAACTGATGGATCAGGCAGATATCCAGTCCCTCTCGACGCTCATCCTTTTCGAATCGTGGTCAGGACTGTACTGATCACGGCCAGCTTGGGAGGATTCATTGATACAGAGGCGCTTGCTGCCCCTGTTTCGTCTTTAGTGGAGCTAACCTTTGCGCTTTTGCAAGTGAATAGACCTTGGAACATCAGGACGTGGACTGAAGTCGCTGACGGCGTAGATACGCTTGTCGTGTCGGTGGCCCAAGACACTCTGCTCAGAGACGTAGTCAGAGAACTTCAACCGTTCGTGCGCATTCAGATCCTCATGCAGGATCCACCTACTGCAGTGGCAAGTGACTCCACCAGCGAGCTGCTATCCCCGAGGGTAGTCCTACTGTGAAAAACAAACAGCTGTTGAGAATGGCATTCCAAAGCAGAGAAATACAGGATGAAATAGGGATGGTCACTCAACGCAGTAGGTTACATTTCACCTTCTCATTCTACTGCCGCTTTGGCATGCAGAGTCGGCCTGCAGCCATTTCATTCTCAAACCGTTTGGGCATAATAAGACGTACCAGCTATTTAGCTGACACGCTCGTAATGTACATTGATCCATTTCACTTAAGTTGATGATAGGGTGGTTTCACTGCGAATCTGTAGCTTAAACAGAGGAGTCGCATCTAGGTTCAACCCACTTCCCAATGAGTCACCTGAACACGGTGTTTCTCTGACCGTAGACGTGTCGGGTTGCACCTGTCAGGTTATAATGAGTGCCTTAAAGTCATGCCTCTGCCCCTAGACGTTATGGAAACACCCATTCCCCTCTTAGCTACTCTCTTATTTTAGCTTTGTAGATTACTATCTGGTGGGTGTCTATATGGGAGATCCTCCGCTTATGTTCCCGGTGTCCTTTCCCACTCAAGGGTCTGGAGAACAGCCAACCTGTCGATCACGTAAGTGGTGTGTCAAAGTAGTCTAGAGTTACTAGATTGAAACCTAGGCATGAAGCACCTTGATGTGGTTGACGGGGAGCTGGCAGCAGTCCCAGCTGAAGAACGGCCGGCTGCGGGTATTATTGGACAGAATCTTGAACTGGTTATACTTACGTTGCGGTCCCCGGATGCTGAAGTATGGACAGCCAGCACAGCAACAGCTGCAGCAGCTAGGCTTGGTAGCACTCATTACCAAGAATATATCCTGCTCTCCAACGGCTTGATACAGCGCACTCCATGTGAGTGCACCCTCACAGACGAGGCCATCAGTTATATTGATCATCAACTGATCGACCAGCTTGGCCTTGAGGGCATAACCATCACGGATGCCTCTTCAGTTCGAGTGGCAAGAGTTTTTGTCCAGCAAAGTTATACAGAGCTTGCCTGTTTCCGTTCCTTCTTCTAAGCCACATGAGTCGGCGACGCACGTCCCATGAGAAAACATGTGCAGCGCGAATTTGATGAACAGTGCACTTCTGATACATGTTGCTTTTCAGTTTATGTGTACCTTGACGTTTACATAGCAAGCAATCCTTTGGTGAGGGGCGTAAGTGCAAGTGAGATTTCGAATATATTCAAATCCATACTGCATGTTGCCGCTTTTCGGCTCAAACTATCCCCTGCCCAGACCTATCAGCAAGGCGGGGGCTCCCACACTTCTGGCCGTAGACTGGCTCAGGGGTGTACCCTCGCCTTGCCCTCTCCTCCCTTTCCCCCCTCCCTGTCTGCCCTCCTTTCCTTTTGCTGCTGCCTGCCCTTCCCATCCCCTTGCTGACACCCCCTGTCCTCCCTCTTTATTGTGCCACTGCACCAATACCCTCTGCCGTGTCACCTCACCTGTCTACCCCCCGTGATCTATCTGGCACACGCTTCGGTGCCCTTCCCTCTGATCTCATACACTGAACGGGAATAGCTTGCGGTAGTTAGTCGATCCACCATGACGCAATGGATAGGAGACAAGTGGAGGTTGAAAGCAGGCCCACAGCTTGGCCAAACGAACATCAATGAGTCAACTGAGGCCACCACTACAGGAAATAACCCAGAACCTCGCCGCTATGGCTACAACGAGTCTTTTGTCCAAGAATATGATGGCATCAAGGTGTACCATCACCAAGGCAGCTATCAGCATATCGGCCCTCAGGTCTATTCGTGGGCCTTCTACGAATATCGAATGGTTATCAACTCGGAGTGCTGGAACATTATTATTGATGAGAACATGAAGGAACCTCCAGGCAGTTTCCCAGGCTCTAACTCCGTTAAGCTCACACATGACTTCTGCCATATCGATTCTGAAAGCAGCGATGACGTATACACTAGCTTCAGTTTCGTAGAAATGGGAGGCCGCACTATATGGCCCTTTTACACCACGGAGTCCTTTCAGGAAGACCTGTGGATCTGGGTCAGTCCTCGCAGATTCGCCATCATATCCAACCACCCGAATAACGAGAAGCTGAATCACTTCTACTCGAACAAGATGCATGAACATCATATTCTAGCCAACAGAGCGAAGTGCTGGCATACCTACGCAGTGGACACTGATGGCAGCAAAAAGAAGGATTGCCTCATTGCCCTTAACGAAGATGCAAGGATTTGTTGGGCTGATCAAGAAACTTTTGCCACAGGATTTGAAGACAAATATGATATGCGACCGACAGCACATAAAGGAGCAATGTCCTATGGGAAACGCAAACACCCAGGCCCCACGGGGCAAGGCATTGCCAAACCTTTTGATGCTACAGGTACCTATAGTGCCCGAGACATGCAAGCTCTTAATGCCACCTTTGCCAACCCAGAACAAGCGGCCTCCTCACCACCAGGGAGAGCCAAGGGAGCAGTAACTGTTGTGCAATGGACATGCGGACAAGTGCCGCCACTTGCACCTATGGCAGAAGGAGGTGACAGGAAAGAACCGCAAATAGCCTATGCAAGAACACTGCTAACTGTTTTTCAAGAGGCAGTGAATCAAATGGCAACCGTTGTGAAGAACCTGGAACAAATCCAGACAGAAAGTGTGGCCGGAGGTGGTGCGAGCCCAACCAAGGAGTTGACGCAAGAGCAGTCACAGGATGAGAGCCAAGCTGCTGAAGCAGAGAAGCAGCAGCAGGACTCACATCAGTGAACGCGAGCAGGACGTCGGATGTACATGATCGTAGCGAAGACTGCTGACATGCATCCTTCGACGGTGACTAAAAAAGGCGTGCCTGTTTGATCGGGAGCTAGTCATAAGGCGCCGGGAAGGTGCGGTAGAACCTCAACAATGTGAACTAACTTGCTTGTTTTGCAATGCGTTTTCCCTCTGCTCCCCATAAGGTACACCCAGGCTGATTCTCCCCCTTTTCCCGTTATTTCGTTTGTCTTTCGCAGCTTCTGGTGTGTTTTTATGGGCTCAAAACCACTTATTGTCCTACAGCAGTTGCCTCGCATCCCGCTTGATTTAGGTGTTCGGATCAACCCATCAATAACCGTTTTGGCTGCCCTCGAGTTTTCTTTCTCCCCATCTTGTTATCATAGTAGATATACTGTAATGCGGATAGCTGTGCGCCATGGTATCAATGGGAACGAAGAGCTGGCCACACAGGTGGTTACTGGCGTGAGAGTCGGATGGGATCTCATGCAGCAGTTAGCCCTGAGGCTTGCCTTAGATTCCCCGTTTCAGATTGTTCTCTACCTGAACAGCACAGCGGAAATCCTCTCTCCGGTACGAACCATCAGTTCTCAGATGGCGTCCCTGGACTTAGAGGTATGCTATCTGGTGCAAAAATTGCAATACCCAACCGCCGAGCACTACCAAACGTTAATGACTGCGCTATATGAAAAAGATGTCATTGAGCTTCTATACCTTTTAGGCCAAGGGATTGACCTTACGTGGAGTGTTCCAGATGGTGGACACACCAGCTCATTGCTCACACTGGCAATCTTCCGAGACAACGACAGTGACACATATAAGTTCCAAGCCTCCAAGGACTTGCATTTCCCCCGGCCTGGGGTCAGCCTTACGTATCTGCTTTTGCAATCGTTGGCTAACCCCAACATCCTCCCGCCGAAGCAGCAGCCGACTACTATGTTGGAACTGGCAGTTGAACTCGGCAACTCACACCTTGTCCAGTTACGTTTGCGGTCAACTTGTTGATAGCTCCTTATTTCCAGTGTTAGTGAGAGAACTTGTTCTCGTGCTGCTTGTTGCTCCTCCTTCTCGATGTTGCCCTCCTCTGTTGCGAAGGATCACTCGAAGTAAATTGGATTTCAACAAACAACAGTTTGGAAAACAACTACGTGTTTCAGTGATGTCAATGGATTTGCAGTTTTGCACTTTGATCGATGTTTTTCAACTTCATGTACAGTTTGTCACGGCAGTCAATTACAGACATGTCAATTCAGAACGGAGTTCAATTTGATGAAGGTCAGCTTGATCAATGGATGTTGCGGATACATGGCTCTCAGGGACGGGTGGCGGGTAGCCTCTTACTTTTTTGGTAGAGGTTGCATGTCAACTTGTTTGGTTGCATGTTCTTTTCCTGTTTTTGGAACAACAGTTGTACCTATTGTTTTGTAACTTGCATCAGTCAATTTGTTGTACATTTCACTGCATCACCGCGGGGAGCCAGAGCTGCATGGGCGCCAGAGCCAGGGGCAAAGTGGCATTTTCCAGTCCTTTGGCACTCCAGCCGGTGCCAGTTAGCTCAGCGTGTTGGCAGAGAGACTGCAGCTTTTTCGTCAGTGGCTTCCTTAGCGCAGTGATTTGCATTTGGTGGATCTTGTTTGGCATTGCGTATGTGGATTAGCCTGGAACGTTTTGCTGATTGCAATTCCCAGGATCAATTCTTGTTGCACTTTCCTGGTTGGTTTGATCTTCAAGGTAACATACTGGCCTATTCAACTCCTGCGGAGTCCCACCGATATTTGAGGACCTGTGTCTTTTTGTTTGTGGAGACGCGTGATTTGCTTTTGACAGCAACTGCAGTGAGACTTCATTACCAAGGGTCAGGTTTTTCAGTGCCAACTCCACCTGTGCAGCCCGCGCTCCAGCTGGCCGGTCAAGGAGGGGACGTTTGGGACCAAGATTTTACTTCCAGTGACCAAGATTTGACTGCCAGTGACAGTGCATCAGTTGAAATCTCTAGTCATGCCGTGGAGATCCAGGACATTGACTAAATACTCAGTTGGGCCCACAGAAAATGCAAACAGTGATTCTGACTTTGATTTTCAGCATGTTGGCAATGAACCCAGCGTTGACAGCCACGGCAACTTGTCTGGAGCTGGATTCTCAGAAGAACACCGAGTTGGAGATTTTGCAATTGGCGTGAATGAGAATGGATGCATGGACTCTCACTTTGATTGCATCTCTTTTGAAGGCAATAGTGTGTCGCAGCAAGGAGCGCTGGACTTGAGTGCAAAGCTTGTTCCTCGAGGCCCCACTTTGACGGAGGCCAGTTTTGAGCAGCACTTGTCGCATGCGTTTCTTAGCACTAGAGGACCTTTGAAAGTGGTCATGCCTTGGGAGAAAGGAGTCTTCAAGAAGGTATTCAAAAAACCTGAGAATCTGTTGCACAACGTCTTCAAACAACCACGGCAATGGGTTGGACTTGATGTTGTGCCTGAAGTTGAAACAATGGATGAGTTTTCATCCGCAGTGGGTAGTCGGCATCAGCTGGTCGGGGCCTTTTATGAGCATGCGCTGTCATCCATTTCAGATCAGTCCTTTTTGCAAGAGCGTCAGAATCTTTTGGCAGCTGCAGTGGAAAAATGGTTTTGCATCATCAGGGTCAACATGCTTGCGTCATCAGTCGGACATGACATCATTGGACTGGGCAACATGGAGGACCAGAAGAAAGGCGCCTTTCAGGTCATCGAAGCTGTAATAGGCGTAAGATCCAGAACCACGGCTGTCACAAGGGCCAATGCGTTGCTCAAATTTTTGAGATGGAGAGCCGAGACCTCAGAAAATGATGGAAAGGAATTTTCAGAGTTGGAAGCATGGAGCTATTTGTTGGAGTTGAGAGAGAAGGGTGCAGCACCAACCAGGGGTACCAGCTTCCTGTCGGCTTGCGCCTACGCATTGCATGTGTTTGGATTTGCTGGGTTTGAGTCCATTTGTTCAAGCAGGAGACTTAAGGGCTTGGCAGAAATCATGCATTCTGCAAAGGCGCCATTGAGGCAGGCGTTGGTCTTGACGGTGAGTCAGGTGCGATTTCTTCATGAGAAGTTGTTGGACCGATCCTGCAATTGCGTTGACAGAGCTATTGTTGCATATTTGCTGATTGCTTTTTATGGACGATGCCGTCACAGTGACCTTCAGAACGTGGAGGATGTGCTCCTGGATTTTGGGCCTGAAGGTGGGTTCATGGAAGTGACAACCAGGACTCACAAGACAGCAAGGACGGTGACACAGAAGTCCAAGCTTCTGCCAATTGTTCTGCCTGCATTGGGCATCACGGGCAGTGAGTGGATATCAACAGCAAAGGCTGTCTTTGAGGAATATGGTCTTTGCTTGGAGGGCAAAATTGCTGGCCCACTTTTCAGGCCGCCTGGAGCCTCAGGAGAGCCGCATTGCAAAAGGGGCATCACTTCACAGGAGGTGACACGTTTTCTCCGTCTCATGTTGGAGGACGAGGCCTCAGTGCAAAGCGTTGAAAGGGTGTCTTCACACTCGTTGAAGGCAACAGTCCTTTCTTGGGCGTCAAAAGCATGTATGAGTGCTTCTGATAGAGCTGTTTTGGGTAGGCACTCCAGCGCTTACGGTGAATCCAGTGCGGTTTATGCCAGGGACCTCGCAATTGGTGCAGTGTCAAGGTTGCAAGAGGTGCTCAACAGTATTTGCTCCGGGGAATTTTGTCCAGACGCAGCCAGGTCTGGGTATTACCCAGCACAACCTCAAGTGCATGAGGCAGCGCCACAACTTGGAGGAGAAGTGGTCAAAGTTGATGAGGAGCAAACGGAAGAAGAGCCATGCGAGACAGCTCCTGAAAAGGGAGAGGTGCCTGCAGTTGAGAGCTGCGAAGGGTCTTCGGATGGAATGGAGTCCATGGAGGATTCAGAATCTGGAGAAGAGATCCCTCAGCCTGCGCCCAAATGCTTTAGGCACAACGCAGTGGGGCCATTGGCAGGACACTTCGTGGTGCACAACGTTTCAAAGTTGGTGCACTACACGGACTCGAGCTTGGTGGATGGCCATGGAGCCAGAATGATTTCTTGTGGAAGATCCCTGAACCAAAATTATAAATACATCACACAGTTTGACTCATTTGATGTATGCAAAAGATGTAGGAGCAACGCTGTCAAAGACGGTTTGCTCCCGAAGGCACTTGCGTAGGAGAACAAAAAGTCGCGCTGTGGCACAATCTTGTAACCTGCTGCATGGCAGTAAGGTTGAGTTTGGGAAGCTGTGTCAGAGTGCGTATCGCAAGTGTGAAGTGTGAACTTCATTTGATCAAAGAGTTGGGTTGCGTGGCAACCAATTGAGTGCATGCTTTGGAGCGAGGCTCATAAGCATGG
The DNA here is from genome assembly GCA_947184155.2 of Cladocopium goreaui. Classification (NCBI taxonomy): domain Eukaryota; class Dinophyceae; order Suessiales; family Symbiodiniaceae; genus Cladocopium; species Cladocopium goreaui. The sequence continues at coordinate 61,140 of CAMXCT020002573.1, forward strand.
TTGTTTTGAGCATCAGTGGAAGTGTAAATCAAATTTGGACATCGCGACGTTTGACTCATGATGGCCGAACGTTTTTAAAAATTTTTCTTGAATTTGCCAAGTTAGGTTTTGAGTGAAATGCGGGTTAGGAACATCGATTCGAATAAAGCAGATGATTTGGAAGACAGTGAGCATGATTTTTTTACTTGTTTTGTGAACTATAGTTGACCTGCGCTTGCCATGGCAAGTTTACTGGACTCTGAGGCACAATTCACTCAGCGCACCATTGACCTCAAGTTATCTGAGGAATTGAAGCGAAGCTTGCATAGAGCAGGTCTGCAAACTTTTGGCACTTTTGCGTATGCACATGGACAGCCTGGTCAAAATATTTCTGATGAGGGATTTGAGACATGGGTTACGGGGCAACTTTTGACAGGTGCAACTCTGGCAGATGTTGCGGGTGCCAAAAGGCTCCTTTTTGAGAGTCAGACTATGGTTCTAGCGTCCTTGCAGGAACAAGTCAATGCCACGGATGCTTCAACGATTAAGAAGGTGCCGGTGGTGGAGCGTGAAACCAAAATGAAGGCCATCAAAAAGAGACTGACAGGTCTCCTTATTGAAGGGCCGCTTGAACCTGGACATGCGCTTCTGGACACCGCAGCCAGTATGATGCAACTCAATGAAATCAAGTACATCCCTCCTGGAAAAATGTATTTCAAGGACTCATGAAGTTTTGAATCAAAAGACTCCAACGAAACAGTTGGATATCTCAGCTGAGAACTTGATCGTGAAGGAAAAGCAGGACACCCCAGACATGACGGTCACCTCAGCACTTCAGGTGCAAGAGGCTTTTCAGCGCCGTGGAATAGCGCTTGTCTTTGCAGACCTCATCACCCATGAGAACTATACCAGGTACATCACAACGCTTTTTGGACACTTGCATAGAGATCCGCCTGTGGGGTACGCAAGGACCAGTGTGAGTCAGCTTGTTGCCGCTGACCGGACCGTGTGGCAGATGCTATTGGAAGAGGGCGTTCAACCTAAAAGGGACGAAATGGGAACCCTTTCACTGGATTCGAAGCTCATGGAGAGTCTCCAAAGTTACAGGGTTTCCTTTGCCTTGCTGCCATTGATAGCAAAGAAGGATAGCACTCCAAGCCCGTCGAAGACTACCAAGCCGGCCGCAAACCAAGGTGGCAAAGGAGCACATTTGCAGGTGCAGAAGCCTTGGCTCAAAACCAAGGGTGGCAAGAAAGGAGGAAAGGGCAAGGTTCGAGTACCCCATCACATCTTCAAACTGGGTGGCACGGCTTCCAATCCGTCTGGAGAGGCAATCTGTTTTGGGTTCAACAGCAGTGCAGGATGCTCCGAAGCAGCAGATGGAGCAAAATGTCGACGGGGTCTTCATATTTGTGCGAAGTGCTACGGTATGCATGGTATCCAGAAGCATGAGTCAACTTGACTCCCTGCGCAGTCGGATCATGGTCAGGGCCTTACATGTGATCCATCAAAACGATGTGTGGAAGGTTCGGACAATTTTTCATTTAAAAATTTTTCAGCTCCAGTTGCGTCGAATGATCCATGCAGAAAGCGTGTTGATGACAGCAACACAATTCAACAAAAGACCAAACATGACATGGCAGCGAAGACTGACATTGATGTGGGTTGCAGTTTTGATGAAAGTTTGAAGGATAAACCTGAGCCGAAAATCAATAGTGGTCAGTTTGCTGGCGCCACCTCAAACACTCCTCAAGCGGAACAGCCCGCGGCTCGGAACCCAGTAGCATTGGATGGTTCAGTGAATCACAGCCTGTGTTCTGCAGCAAGTCAAATGCAAAGTTCAACTACAGATGGGTTCGCATTTAGCATTGAGCAGTTAACATGTCCAGTGGTTATTGAAATTTTCTGTGGTAGTGCCAGACTGACTGCAAGTCTCAAGGAGGTTGGATTCAAGGATTCATTTGGAGTGGACCACAAGCTGGACAAGGCGGTTTCTACAGCCAAACGCTTAGACCTTACAGAGAAAACAGATCAGCTTGTACTCCTTCAGTGGTTGAGATCACCGTTGGTCGTGGGGATTTTTCTTGCACCGCCTTGCGGCACCTGTTCTCTCGCTCGAAACATCAAACTGCGTGATTCAACAGGCAAACCCCTGCATGGCCCCAAACCTTTGCGGTCAACAGACTGGCCAGAAGGGTTACCAGGGTTGGGGCACAAGGACAGAATGAGAGTTTCAGCGGCAAACAAATTGTATGATTTTTTGGCAACAGTTGTGGACATGGCGCATGAGTTGGGTTTGCTTGTGGTAGTGGAAAATCCACGTTCTTCTTTATTCTGGCTTACAAGGTTTTGGAAACAAATCAGGGCTCCGATGCAATATTCAGCGCATCAGGCATGCGCTTATGGAGGAGAGAGGCCAAAGTGGACGGTCCTAGCCTGGAATCATCCAGCTTTTGCAGCAATTTCAAAATGCTGTCCAGGTGTATCAACATTGCACCAGCACAAACCATGGGGCTTGGTACACTCTGACTCAGGAACCCATTTTTCCACAAGTGAGGAGACGGCTTACCCAGCAGGGTTAGCGCGAGCCATTGCAAGAGTCTTCGCATTAATTTTAGCAGAGCATGGTTGGAAGCCGCCTCAAGAGCAACTTCAGGAGCATCAAGAAGTGTCATTGCGATCAATGAGAGCCATTGCAACAGCTCAACCGAAGGCATCCAAAATGCCGCCAATTGTCAGGGAACACAGACAGGTGGTGCTCATCACTGGGCCTTTTGCAGACCTTGCATCAGCCCCTGTGGAACCTATGCAACGGCTTAAGTCACCTTGGGAAGTTCCCAAATCTTGTGCGACGGGGTTGAACATTTTGCCAGAGGGTGCCCAGCTGTTGCGCACTACTCCATTGCGGTCAAAGGGGGGTTTATTGGTGCCCAACGATACAGCAGTTGGAGTTTTTGAGCAAGCTTGGGGTATACCGTTCAGTCCTGACGAATTTATACAGGAAGCTGTGGAACGAGGACATCCCAAGTTATTTACCAGGTTAGTACCAAAAATTTTGCAAACGGCCATCGAGAACAATTTTGATAGAACTGGTTTGCTTCAATTGCCCCACAATAGGATCCAATGGTTTGCAAAATGGACCGAAAGAGCTAAACAACTTCAGCAACATGACGTAGAGATCAAGAGTGCGCTCCCTGGTCATGCAGCCAAGATTCTTGAACCGAAGAGGTTAGCCCTTTTCAAAGAAATTTTAGTGGAACTGGAATATCCTGATGTGGGAGCTTTCGATGAACTGGTTAATGGAACAGACCTTGTCGGTGAAGTGAAGCCCTTCGGAATTTTCGAGAAAGCATTCAGGCCCGCTGAAAAAACAGTTTCGCAGCTTAAGGAAGCCAGCAAGTCAGAGCGCATGTTGAACTTTTTCAAATGCTCTTCTTCAGGTGACAAAGAAATCGATACCATGGTTTACAGCAAGACTATGGAAGAGGTGGATTGCGGTTGGGCCATGGGCCCCATTCCCATGGAAGAGTTGCCAAGTGACGCAGTGGTCAGCAAGAGATTTGGCCTTAGGCAACCTGGCAAGATTTGACTTATAGACGATTTAAGCGCCAGTGGCGTAAATCAAACTGTGCAAACCGCTGAATCGCCCAAGCCACATTCAGCCGATTTCATAGCGGCAATGCTTTTGGCAGTTTTGAAAGTTAGTAAAGGTTCAAAGTTGATGGGAAGGTCTTTTGATTTGAAAAGCGCATATAAGCAACTCGCAATAGCAAAGGAGTCCTTGTCATTTGCTTTCGTTGCCGTATACAACCCAGAGAGAGCCAAAGCAGAAATATTTCAGTTGCTTGCTGCACCCTTCGGTGCAACCAGGAGTGTATATTCGTTTTTGAGATTGTCGAATGCCATATGGTATATAGGTGTCAAAGCGTTGAACCTAATCTGGAGTTGTTTCTTCGACGATTACGTGGTCTTCAGCAGAGATGAACATGTGAACAATACTGAGCAGTCAGTATGCCTTCTTTTCAAACTGTTGGGTTGGAAATTTGCGGAAGAAGGGGACAAGGCGGATGGTTTTTGTCGAGAGTTTGGAGCCTTGGGCATTCGTATCATTCTGGACGAGGCAGACAAAGGTTTGGTTAAGTTCACAAACACTGCAAAAAGATCTATGGAGTTGGTCGATACCATAAATGCGTTGCTGACCAAAGGAAGCATGACAACCTTGGAAGCGCAAAGACTCAGGGGCAGAATGCAATTCATGGACGGTCAATTGTTTGGAAGACTGGGAAAGTTGTGTATGAGAGAAGTTACAAATCATTCTTGTGATTTGAAAACTTCGAGGTTGAGCGGTAGAACCATGGATGCTTTGAAGAGGTTTACCATCTTTTTGGAACATGCCGAGCCGAGGCTTATTCACTTGAGCACAGACATGGTTTGGCACATTTACACGGATGCTTGTTATGAGCCGACATCAAGCGACTGGCAGTGCGGATTAGGAGGTGTCCTAGTAGGACCAAACGGCAGGCAAGTGGCGTTTTTCTCGGTGGCACTGAATCATGAACAACTGGAACTTTTGGGGTCAGAAATAAAGAAGACAATAATTTTTGAGGCGGAGCTGTTGGCCTTGGTGTTGGCCTTTTCAGTGTGGCGTGATTACATAAAAGCAATGTCTTTGATCTGTTTTGTTGACAATAATTCGGCAAGAGATGTTGCCATTTCGGGTAATGGAAGGAACATCACAGCAAATAGCTTGATTGAATTTTTGTTGAAGCTGGAAATGTCGAGTTGTACAACACCTTGGTATGCGAGAATACCCACACCTTCGAACATTGCAGATGAGCCGTCAAGGGGGGTAACACAGAGATTTATCCAAGGAAGAATCCCCGAAACTTCAGTCTGTGACGGACTACAAGAAATCATGTTAGCACTTGCGGAAGACACGGTTATGAGGGGGTCTTCAAGATGAGCAGCAGAACTGGTTGGAACGTTGATGGAATTTTTTATGGCAGCGATTTATTTGATTGCTGGAACTTGTGCTTCTTCTCCCCAGCGATTTATGTGATTGCTGGAACTGGTGATAGCCATATTGGAACGACGGATCGACGTTTCGAATTGCACAGCCCGCTGTCACTGGTGTCAAAAAAAGGTGCGTGATCGTTGGCACTTTCATATTTTGGAGGAACATGTTGTTTTCGAAATCGTTTGGCAGTGAAACCTTTTGGTGAATGGATGTTTTAAAGCCTGAACGTCTTGGCCAAGTTTTGGAGGAAATAGGTTGGTGTGAACACACCTTTGCTTAGGGTAACTTGCAGCCACTAACACTGGAAATAAGTTTGCGGTCAACTTGTTGATAGCTCCTTATTTCCAGTGTTAGTGAGAGAACTTGTTCTCGTGCTGCTTGTTGCTCCTCCTTCTCGATGTTGCCCTCCTCTGTTGCGAAGGATCACTCGAAGTAAATTGGATTTCAACAAACAACAATTTGGAAAACAACTACGTGTTTCAGTGATGTCAATGGATTTGCAGTTTTGCACTTTGATCGATGTTTTTCAACTTCATGTACAGTTTGTCACGGCAGTCAATTACAGACATGTCAATTCAGAACGGAGTTCAATTTGATGAAGGTCAGCTTGATCAATGGATGTTGCGGATACATGGCTCTCAGGGACGGGTGGCGGGTAGCCTCTTACTTTTTTGGTAGAGGTTGCCCCACCCAACCCTCCCTTTTGCTACTGCACATTGTGCGCTCTTTTCTGGCAAGTGCCCTGACTTATTTGTCTGGTGGAAACTGCGCTTCCTTCAACAGCGATTTATATGGTTGCTGGGGGTCTTCAAGATGAGCAGCAGAACTGGTTGGAACGTTGATGGATTTTTTTTTATGGCAGCGATTTATTTGATTGCTGGAACTTGTGCTTCTTCTCCCCAGCGATTTATGTGATTGCTGGAACTGGTGATAGCCATATTGGAACGACGGATCGACGTTTCGAATTGCACAGCCCGCTGTCACTGGTGTCAAAAAAAAGGTGCGTGATCGTTGGCACTTTCATATTTTGGAGGAACATGTTGTTTTCGAAATCGTTTGGCAGTGAAACCTTTTGGTGAATGGATGTTTTAAAGCCTGAACGTCTTGGCCAAGTTTTGGAGGAAATAGGTTGGTGTGAGCACACCTTTGCTTAGGGTAACTTGCAGCCACTAACACTGGAAATAATCCTAGATGAAAGAGCAATGGTACACCCCGAGGGTGACGCGGTGCCGCCTTTGATGACGGCCGTTTTGCATCGACACAGGAGGAATGTGCAATTGCTACTGGATGCGAGGGCAGACCCGTGGAGGACTACACCCATCGTCTCGCTGTGTGACCATCCATGGTACTGGTTTGGTTTCCTGTCACGCCATGAATCTGTCAATGCGGTACAAGTATCCTTTGTCCAAGGTTCAGAGGATACAGTGGCTGATCTCCTCCCCAATGACTCTGAGATCCAACAAAGTGCAGGCGAGACAGCACACCCAAGTTTTGATGACACTACCATGACGGACCACGCGAAGCTCCTCTTAGGCAGCCTAGTCCAGAAGTATTACAGCTCCAGACCTCATCTAATGAGAGGATGCTATACGTCGCACCGATGGCGACGTGTTTTGGAAGGCCTCTACCTGCCTGTTCGAATCAGAGAAGAACTTCGTCACCCTGCTGGACTGGCCCGGCCTGGAACACTCCTGGATCAGGTAGACTGAGGCCAATTACCAATAATGCCTGTAGCGCGGATCAGCAAAGGAGTGAACAATAGTTGCCAATGGAAGTACTGCTGCTCTTTCTTGTGAGCATGGTTTAGTCTAGTCACATCTGTTACCCTTTCCAACTGCACTTTACTACCTTTCACGTGTAGTTTAATTTGTGCTTGTCTTTGCTAGTTATAGGGTATAGCTACCGAGAGGAACTCGGAGAGGACGACTCGACCAAGGCTTAAAATTATGGGATTTCATCACAAGTCACGGCTCCTTAGGTCAAACTACGTAAGTGGAAGTGTCCCCTGGCCGCTCTAGGCGCGCTTGACTGATTCATCAAAATCCATCTACTGAAGTATGTGATACTTAACTACATACTTAGTGTTCAGACCGATGAAGGTTAATCTTTTTAGTGCCTGCGTGACGTTGCCTGCTATGGCTCAAATCAGTGAATAGTGGTGTACCTCCTTGCCCTGGTTCAGAGTTTACCCTCGCACAATATTTTGGCACTGTTTTGTTTGCTTCTTTGTAATTTGTTGCTGGTGAGTTTTATTGTTGCGCTGTGGGTGCTTCTTCGGCTGTATCATACTCTCCCCTACCTACACTGCACCGGTTCTCTTCTCTCTTGCTGGGTGATTTAGGTACCTGACTTTTCTGGCCGTAGACTGGCTCAGGACTGTCAGTGCCTCACGCCCCCTTCGTTTTCAATTGGCTTGTTGTCTCTCTTCCCGCTGGTCTTGCTCCTTCTTCCCCTTTGTCTCTCCATTTCTCCTCTGGGCCTGTGGTGGGTGGTGTGTCCCCTCCCCTCGCCTTTCTTTCTCGGTCCCTCTTTCTCCTTGTGTTTTCTTTGCTTGTTTGTTTGCCTCCTTGGGTGTTTGGTCTGCCCTGTATTGTTTGCTGTACCTGCATACCTGTTCCTTCCTTGTCGTTTGTCTTGCTTGTTTGTTTGTACCCTTGGGTTGGTGCCTGGTCTTTCTGGCCGTAGACTGGTCCAGGATTTCCAGCATCGTCCCCTCCCTCCCACAAATTCGATTGAAGACTCGGCTCTTTCCATCCTGATCGATTATCTTTTTGTGTTATATCCCCCGTAAAGACTCCAGTGTGGTACTTCTGGCCGTAGACTGGTCAGGGGTATCACTTGACTGGACCCCCCAAGCAATACCAATTCAGCACTGTCTCTGGCCGTAGACTGGTCCAGGGGCCTTGCCTCCCAACTTTTATCATGGACCTCCTGACAGCAAGCGCAATACCACTGGTTCGAAGCTGACCCCCTAGCGAAATTTGATCACCTTTTGGAAGCCTTAGGCCTCTACAAGAATATTTCAACGGAGTACGGTTTGAATCAGTCGGTACATCAACAGTGGCGGTTTGGAGACCCCCACAAGAAGTCCGGTGACCCTGATCGGCACGACTATGAGATAAAGGTCGAGGATGGCGTTGAGGTAGCGCCAGGACCAGTGTGGCATAGCCTGTATCGATGGATTATCAGCCAAGCTGATGACTTTCTAGCCTTCCAGACTGTATACCTCATCACTGACAATCGAGACCTTTTGGCAGAGACTGTGTCCAGCACCGCAGGGCTAAGTCACTGGCCCATGGTCGCTGCGTGGTGGAAGGAGCGAATACGATATGTGGGCCCGTATGGTGAACGTACCACGGTTGTATTTGTGCCTATATCGGCAGACACGGGTCTGGATAAGGTGCACCCTACGTGGGCGGGCACCTATATTTTGGATGCGTGTGTTTTTCTTTTCCCAGACATCAGCTTTGCTCTCATCGATAGTGACTGTGTCCCTGTCACACTATTCGAAATTCAAGAGCTGTGGCTGTCATGTGCTGAGCCTGACTCCTCAAAAGATGAAGGCCGCCAGCCTGCAGCGATCCCGAGCAGTCCAATTGCTCCTGCACAGAAGAGAGCAAGATCAGTTGACACGGGACAAGCCACGCAGCAGCAACCGGGCCCCCCTATCAAGCTGCCGAAGTCACGAAGCGTAGAGAACCTTGTGGCCAGTGCTGTAAGGTCGCCACCTCCTGCCCAGACAGGAAACTTCGAGGACGAGGTTGACTTTGGTGGGTCTGAACCATCGAGCCCACACCCAACTGAGTGTGAAGAGGAAAAGAGCAGAAACTCCACGCCAACAGCCCAGTTGTGCCAGGGATCGACTGATAAGCGAGCTACCGCTGAAACACCAAAACCTGTAGCCAACAAAGGTATCATCCTGGTTAGTGAAGCCTTCACGGAAATCAACGCTGGACTGGTTATTGTGTTGGCATCTGGACATCGCAGCCCAATTCAGGAGTCGGACCTTGTAGACCCTGAGCGTGACCCAGACGAGCTTGCCGCCATTGCCAGCACGGCATACCTTGTCCATGTTGAAAGCTACCTATCGACCACCCAACCGCCTTACGATACTGAAACTGCCGTGTCCAGTGGATTGCTAGGATCCCCGCTTCTAGGCACCGCCACTCGATGTGCAGCTGACTGGTGTCATGCTTGGAGCATATTGGGACAATGGTCAGGTTTGGTCACCTTTCCTGTGCCTGCAACGGGTCAGTGGCCTCGGCATGGACACCTGCGCGGAATCCTTGATGGCTTCCAAGGCAGACAACCCAACTTTCATAAGTGGGCCCGGCCCGCCTATGAGCAAGGGGCCCTGCCAACACTCAGTCTCCTCCCAGGCGAGGTTGCGATTAAAGTGCTCCCAGGAGACAAGATTTACCAGGCTATGGAGATTGAACCGGGCTTCATGAGGCCTGCCATATTGCATGGCTTTGGAACAAGGGCCAAGCAACGGCTACCATCGCGACTTGAGGAATTGGCGCAATTTGGCTGGTTACCATTAGCAGCAGCCCTGTTTGGGACAGCAGAGTGGCAGCCACAGTGGCTCCACCACAACTTTCTTCCGGTCATAGGCCTGCGTGTCCATGCGAAGATCCCTCCGTCCCCGCTGTCTTATCAGCAGCAAGTGGCGTTACTGGGATTGTGGGAACGAAGACCTGCCATTGGAACTCCGTGCCGGGCCCTTGCCCAGGCTGCTGTACTCACATTTGGCCTCCCAACAGCCTTTCGCGCACCAGAGGAGTGGACAACAGCAGTGAAAGGAGAAGTTTTCGATCTCGTGCAGTGTTCCCAGCGGATCTATACGGGTGAGGCAGCCAACATGTCACAAGCTCCACAGTCTGTGGTTGATCGACCGAAGAAATGGGCACAGTGGGTTTTTTCGATGAGCAGTCTGTGGCAAGAGGACTCTCCTATGCCGGATCGACCCCTCACAGTGCACTGCAGTGGACTAGGTGGCGGACTGCTAAGCCCTGATCATGATTACGACCTCTTCTTCCAGAACCATGCGCAAATGAAAGTGTATGGCCCCTCGCTGGCAATGACGGATGATTGGGAGCAGCGTATCACTCAACTCGGGCTGACAAAAACTACGCATGAGTATGCAATCTATCAGCTTTTCTCCACTGCCCTGGGATGGAGTGCATGGAAGGAATTCTTGCCGGATAGATTTGCCAACCTCAAGCTCTTGATCACTCGTGCTATACGGCTACTGACTGCGGCGACCATCCGGCCAGCACATGCGAGGCCCCCCCATCCCACATGGGTCACTGCAGTTCGTCAAATCTTCAGGTGCTATCATCCACAGGGCAAGTTGCTTTTGTTGCGAGCCTGTTTTCCTCATCTTGTGACAGCATCCATCCCAGACGGAATAAGGGACATCGATGTACTTGGCTTCTCGGCGGGATCGTACACTGGACTGGCAATCCACAAAGTGCTCAATGAATTCGATTGCTTCCCAGGTACCACTAAGGTAGCTGCAATTGCCACTCCGCCTGAAATGCTGAGGTTGACAACTGGGGAACGAAGAGTGGTGCTTCTGCATTGCCTTGAAGACCGTCTCTGCGTGTGGCACCCTGACACCCTCACAGACCTTAGCTATAATGTCGTCCTCATCGACGGGCAGCCATTCTGGAGTGGCCGAGCACGACATGCGTATGGACATCTACTGTTCACACCAATTGAGGAAGGCAGTCATCATATTGATTATCTCCAGATTACGACCCCTGAGGTCATACCACATGGGATACGATGTGAGGGGCTCCTACGATTTCTCTCATGGGTTAGCTTTGATCTCCCTGACCATTGCAAACGTACCCTAAGTTCGCTTCTCCAGGCTGCTGGCAAGGGATGCTCTGATCTACATATGGTGCCATGGGATGGCAGGGATGTCAGAGATGACCCCCTTGCTACAGAACAGGATCTGCGACAGGTCCTGATCAACATGATCCCAATCCCTGGGCAGGCGAATGCGGAAGGAGGAGAACTCATGAGAAGTCTGCTAACTGAATTCCTCCGTGGTTTCTCCCTGCGCACATTGATCTTTCTGCTAGATATGGTGTTACCTCAATTGGATGCTTACCATGCAGGTCGTCAGCTACAGCACCTGCAACCCTGGACCAGCGTTGTGTTGGCGCAACGACAAGAGCGAGGTCAACCGGGAGTGGAGCTGGTACTCCGATATGGATATGAGGCCTTTGCGGGATTTCATGTCATGCAGCTGCTCACTGAGTGCATTCCTCTCTTGCTCTTCAGCGACCCGAAGGCGGTTCCCTCCGTGTCACCATGGAGCCTATGTGAAAATGGCAACTTAGGAAGCATGGAAGCCAATGTGATGGCAGGTAGGGCCTTGTTTGGGCGTTTTCAACTCCCTGAGGGCCCACATCGCTGTGCCATTTTCCTGGTCCAAGAAAAAGTAATGCAAGGGACTAGTCGTTCCGCGGATTCCCGTGCATACCGTCGAATTGCCCCAAAGTCCCTTGAGCTAGTCCTGGTCTCCAGGCCTGTCGCATTTGCCTTTTGTGGCCGCCTCCTAGTGCAACAGCCAGCGGAAGTGGAATATTTTGACCCAGAGCGAGACTGGCCAAAGCCTATTGTCTTCCACGCAAGCTTCTCTGTGGTGATGGAAGAAATGGCATTCCTCGGTGACACACGAAGCAGATGTGAATTGCTGGTTTTTGCACAGGCTAACCCGGCACGACTCCCATTGACAATGGGTATTCTTCAGCCCAATATCCTAGTGCGAAGAATGATGACTGAACGCAGAACGAAGCTGACAGATGCGTTGGTCCGAGTGCTCTGTCGCCTACTGACACCCATTGGAGTTGCTCTCCCAGGTCCGCATGATGAATATATGCGCGACAGCCTACTCCCCTTGGCTGGGCATGGCGATGGGCATGTCCTTACTGTTGCAGTAGCATTGCTCCTGGCGATCTTAACTGGCCGTTCTGACCTGTGTATTGCAGGCGTTTTTGGTGCCGGAAAGACGCGGTCCCTGGCGGTGTTATTAATTGCCCTCAGCTGCGAACTAAGTGATTTCTATGCGATCGTGTATACCAAAGAAAAAGTTGCTGCCAAAGCCTTGGCGGATCAAATCAGCGACCTTGCTCCACCAACGCGAACAGCCTTTGGACGGTTACTGGGTCGCATCGAGGAAGGCAAAGGCGAAGCGTATGCAACCAAAATTGATGTTCGATGCAGTGATCGCAATAGAGTTATTGCTGAGAAACGCATATTGATTGCGACTGGAGGCTCCGCTACGGCGGAAATGGCCATGAAATACTCGTCTTTTAGCCTATGGCTCTCCAAGGTCTGGCTTGCATTTATGGATGAAAGTCAACAGGACGGCAACTACCATGAAATTGCCGCTCTTGCTGCAATCCAGCAACCAGCATTGCTTGTTTTTGTCGGTGACCACAGGCAAACACCTGGAGGCCTATCCAAGGGGAGGGCTGCAGCAGCGAATAGACAGAAGCTTCTAACCTACTTGTGTGGGAAAAAGTGCTTTCATGGACTCTGTGCTTTGGCTTTTGGGCTGTCATTTCTACCAAAGACTGGCAGGCATTGCTCTGCTTTTGGGCCACCACACTTTTGGCAATGTTGGCCATGTGTTTTGACTTTTGGACTCGCTGTCTGTTGTTCTTGGCTTTACCGTGCTGCTGATGATGTTACGTTGAACCATTGAATGAAGGAAGTTTAGAAGTCAAAGTTCCGACAATATAGATTGATAGAGTGAAAGAGATAGATAGATAGATGGATAGATAGACAGATTGACTTAGATAGGTAGATAGATAGATGGAAAGATAGATAGATAGATAGATAAGGTAGATAGATAAGATAGAAAGAAATATAGATAGATAAGGTAGATAGATAAGAAATATAGATAGATAGAAAGAAAGAAAGATAGATAGATAAGAAAAATAGATAAGAAAGATAGATAATAGATTAGACTAGATTAGATTAGATTACTTAGATTAGATAGATAGGTAGACAGATTAGATAGATAGATAGATAGACAGACAGAGAGATAGATAGATTAGATATATTTAGTAGAGAGATTAGATAGATTAGATAGACTAGATAGGTTAGATAGGTTAGATAGATAGATAGATAGATAGATAGATACATAGAGTAGATAGACAGACAGAGATAGACAGCTACATAGAAAGATCGATGGATAGATAGATAGAAACGATAGATAAAAAGAAAGATAGATAGAAAGATAGATAAGATAGATAGAAAGATAGTTCGACAGATACGATAGATAGATAGATAGATAGATAGAAAGATAGATAGAACAAGATTTCCCTTGAAAGGGGTCCTGGGGGTAAATGCGGTCCTGGGTCCGCGCGCGCGCGCGCCTATAAAGCTTCCATTTGGGGCTCTTGACGCGCGCGCGCGGACCCAGGACCCCATTTTCCTTGAGGACCCCTTTCAAAAGAAATCTTGTTATAGATAGATAGATAGATAGATAGATCGATGGATCGATCAATCCATAGAGAGATAGATAGAAAGATAGATAGAACACAATTTCCTTTGAAAGGGGTCGTCGGGGTGAGAGGGGTCCTGGGCGCAGGCTTTTAAAAAAAAAGACAGAGTCAGGAGAATATGGTTTTAAGCAAGGTTTGGAACCCCCATTGATTTTGGAACCCCCATTCAAGGGAAAAATTGTTCAGATAGATAGATAGATAGATAGAAAGATAGATAGATAGATAGATAGATAGGTAGATAGATATATAAAGTTCCATGGAGGTCTCTGGAAACAATTTTCGGGAAGAAAACCGCCAAAAATCTGAGCCCTTCACGAAGGGCTCAGATTTTGATCGATTTTTGGCCCAGCAAAACCCTTAAAGAGCACCCAGAGACCTCCATGGAAGCCTGATGGGGGCCATACCGAGCCCTTTTTGGGAATATCTCGAGCCATTTTGGGGGCTATGTTGGGTCAAAAATGGATCAAAATCTGAGCCCTTCGCGAAGGGCTCAAATTTTTGGCGTTTTTCTTCCCGAAAATGGTTTCCAGAGGCCTCATGGAACCTTATAGATAGATAGATAGATAGATAGATTAGATAGATTAGATAGATTGGGTAGACCAGATAGGTTAGATAGATTAGGTAGAGTAGATAGACAGACAGAGATAGACAGATACATAGATAGCTAGGTAGGTAGGTTGATAGTCAGAGAAAGAGAGAGAAAGAGAGGAAACCTCAACCACCTTTCGGTCCATCAGTGGATTCGCTCTGCCATCTGTGATTCACGACAACCAGCCTCTCCTATAGTTTTCCTATTTGTGAAACTTCCGCCACCGCCTTGTGCGGTACTACTGGTATATGAAGAACCGATTCATGCAATGGTATTCCTGAATGCACATCCTTCCCGTTCATAAAGTTCTTTTCACGATTGCAAGTCATTTTCTAAACTTCCCCCCCCAAAACCCTACATGCAATAGTAGTCCTGAATGCAAATCCTTCCCTTTCAAAGAGTTCTTGTCACGATTGCAAGTCCTTTCTTAAACTTCCCCCCCCAAAGCCCTACATGCAATGGTATTCCTGAATGCACATCCTTAGAGTTCTTTTCACGATTACAAGTCATTTTCTAAACTTCGCCCCCCAAAACCCTACATGCAATAGTAGTCCTGAATGCAAATCATGCCCTTTCAAAGAGTTCTTGTCACGATTGCAAGTCCTTTCTTAAACTTCCCACCCCAAAGCCCTACATGCAATGGTATTCCTGAATGCACATCCTTCCCTTTCATAGAGTTCTTTTCACGATTGCAAGTCATTTTCTAAACTTCCCCCCCCAAAACCCCAAATGCAGTAGTAGTCCTGAATGCAAATCATGCCCTTTCAAAGAGTTCTTGTCACGATTGCAAGTCCTTTCTTAAATTTCCCACCCCAAAGCCCTACATGCAATGGTATTCCTGAATGCACATCCCTCCCTTTGATAGAGTTCTTGTCACCATTGCAAGTCATTTCTTAAACTTCCCCCCCCAAAGCCCTACATGCAATGGTATTCCTGAATGCACATCCTTCCCGTTCATAGAGTTCTTTTCACGATTGCAAGTCATTTTCTAAACTTCCCCCCCCATAACCCTACATGCAATAGTAGTCCTGAATGCAAATCATGCCCTTTCAAAGAGTTCTTGTCACGATTGCAAGTCCTTTCTTAAACTTCCCCCCCCCAAAGCCCTACATGCAATGGTATTCCTGAATGCACATCCTTCCCTTTCATAGAGTTCTTTTCACGATTGCAAGTCATTTTCTAAACTTCCCCCCCCATAACCCTACATGCAATAGTAGTCCTGAATGCAAATCATGCCCTTTCAAAGAGTTCTTGTCACGATTGCAAGTCCTTTCTTAAACTTCCCCCCCCAAAGCCCTACATGCAATGGTGTTCCTGAATGCACATCCTTCCCTTTCATAGAGTTCTTTTCACGATTGCAAGTCATTTTCTAAACTTCCCCCCCCAAAACCCCAAATGCAGTAGTAGTCCTGAATGCAAATCATGCCCTTTCAAAGAGTTCTTGTCACGATTGCAAGTCCTTTCTTAAACTTCCCCCCCAAAGCCCTACATGCAATGGTATTCCTGAATGCACATCCTTCCCTTTCATAGAGTTCTTTTCACGATTGCAAGTCATTTTCTAAACTTCCCCCCCAAAACCCCAAATGCAATAGTAGTCCTGAATGCAAATCCTTCCCTTTCAAAGGGTTCTTGTCACGATTGCAAGTCATTTCTTAAACTCCCCCCCCAAAGCCCTACATGCAATGGTATTCCTGAATGCACATCCTTCCCGTTCATAGAGTTCTTTTCACGATTGCACGTCATTTTCTAAACTTCCCCCCCCAAAACCCTACATGCAATAGTAGTCCTGAATGCAAATCATGCCCTTTCAAAGAGTTCTGGTCACGATTGCAAGTCCTTTCTTAAACTTCCCCCCCCAAAGCCCTACATGCAATGGTATTCCTGAATGCAAATCATGCCTTTTCAAAGACTTCTGGTCACGATTGCACGTCATTTTCTAAACTTCCACCCCCAAAACCCCAAATGCAATAGTAGTCCTGAATGCAAATCCTTCCCTTTCAAAGGGTTCTTGTCACGATTGCAAGTCATTTCTTAAACTCCCCCCCCAAAGCCCTACATGCAATGGTATTCCTGAATGCACATCCTTCCCGTTCATAGAGTTCTTTTCACGATTGCAAGTCATTTTCTAAACTTCCCCCCCCAAAACCCTACATGCAATAGTAGTCCTGAATGCAAATCCTTCCCTTTCAAAGAGTTCTGGTCACGATTGCAAGTCCTTTCTTAAACTTCCCCCCCCAAAGCCCTACATGCAATGGTATTCCTGAATGCACATCCTTCCCTTTCATAGAGTTCTTCTCACGATTGCAAGTCATTTTCTAAACTTCACCCCCCAAAACCCTACATGCAATAGTAGTCCTGAATGCAAATCATGCCCTTCCAAAGAGTTCTGGTCACGATTGCAAGTCCTTTCTTAAACTTCCCCCCCCAAAGCCCTACATGCAATGGTATTCCTGAATGCAAATCATGCCCTTTCAAAGACTTCTGGTCACGATTGCAAGTCATTTTCTAAACTTCCCCCCCCAAAACCCTACATGCAATAGTAGTCCTGAATGCAAATCATGCCCTTTCAAAGAGTTCTGGTCACGATTGCAAGTCCTTTCTTAAACTTCCCCCCCCAAAGCCCTACATGCAATGGTATTCCTGAATGCAAATCATGCCTTTTCAAAGACTTCTGGTCACGATTGCGTGTTTCCAATAATTTGTGACTCCGGAGATTCGACCAGTCGGCTCACTAAAGCGGCCGGTGCGGCGCCAGCTGGCCAGATGAGACCTCAATAACTGCACGCCGTTGTGGCACGAAGCACATTTCCAAGTCAACAGTTTAATAAATTGAGGAAGTCTCGCAGAATAACTTCAATAGATAGATCAAAAGATAGATAGACAGCTACAACTACAAGTAACACTACACTACAAGTACCACTTTAGTACGCTGCATGACACAACACTAATTACATTACACTACACCAATTGCATCTAATTACGCTACACTACTACACTACAGTAATTACACTACACTTCAATGACATCTAATTACGCTACACTACACTAAATGCAGTACAACTCACTACAAACTTCACTACATTACGCTACACTACGCTAATTTCATTACATTACGCTACCACTGCAAATACCACTACATTACACTACACGACGTTACATTACAACTACGACAACACTACTTTACAACACAATTCGCTAGACTACGCAGTACGCAATACTACAGTACACTACAATACACATACTCTACACTAATTACACCACACCACAACTGCAACTGCAACTGCATATTACAACTACCACACCACTAACTGCAACCACACCACTAACTGCACCACACTAATTACATGACATTACAACATATTACACCTACAACTTACAACTCGAATTCAACTACAACTACAGCTACACGTACAACTACAACTGCAACTGCACTACACCATGCGCCATCCAGCAGTTGTGGTAAGGTGACAACTGCAACCATTGCAACCACTCCAGAAAACACGACTGCAACCACCTTTTGGCCCATCAGTAGATTCGCCATGCAATCCGTGAGTCACAACAACCAACCCTTCCTATAGGTTTCCTATTTTTTGAAACTTCCACCACCGCTTTGTGCGGTACTACTGCTAATAAAATGGAATTGCAATGTTTTTTCGAGATGGAATTCTGCAACAATGCAGCTATGTGCCTCATATGGCCACCATAGTTCAAGCGATCGATACAAGTCTTGGAACCTCCTGCAGGGCATGCCAAAGGTGCAACGTCAGTTGTGGGCCCGGAACAAAAAAAGCGACTATCATTTGTGGCGTTTTTTTTTTGACGGCGGCAGACCAGTTATGCGAATTCACCAAGTCAGTAGATCAATTGACCGTTGTCGGCCATTCTACATGCATATAGACCGTATGGTCTCCAGATATACGGGAATTGTTAACTTGTCCACATTTTCGCTGTTTGCTACCTGATCATTGGTTGACAATCATGCTGCTCTGGTATGTATATACGGACCCCACCTCAAGTTTGACCAGGCACAAGCGGCACTTGCGTGTAAACGGAATGACTGCGGATATATCAGTTATGGCCCTTTACCAGTTATAAGTACTGACTGTAACCCCATTTATAACATGTATAATCCCACTTATAACCAGTTATAACTAATAAATGGCCATAACTGATAGTTCTTCGGACTGATCTTCTATGTAAACTGATCTCCTATGTATACTTATTGATGCCATCCGAACGGTTGATCATCCAAGAATCCAATATATACTAATATTTATCGATGATGCAGTTTGTCGGTGACAAAGTTTCCGAATCCGAGGGCCTGGAAGTTTCCGAATCCGACGTTGAAGTTTCCGAATCCGGGGGGAAAGGCAAGTTTCCGAATCCGAGGGCCTGGTAGTTTCCGAATCCGAGGGACGGCAAGTTTCCGAATCCGCGGGCCTGGGAGTTTCCGAATCCGAGGCCCTGGGAGTTTCCGAATCCGACGCGGAAGTTTCCGAATCCGACGCGGAAGTTTCCGAATCCGAGGGCCTGGAAGTTTCCGAATCCGACGCGGAAGTTTCCGAATCTGTTGGGATAGGCAAGTTTCCGAATCCGAGGGCCTAGGAGTTTCCGAATCCGAGGGCCTCGAAGTTTCCGAATCCGAGGGCATGGGAGTTTCCGAATCCGAGGGGTAGCGAGTTTCCGAATCCGAGGGCCTGGAAGTTTCCGAATCCGACGCTGAAGTTTCCGAATCCGAGGGACGGCAAGTTTCCGAATCCGAGGGCCTGGGAGTTTCCGAATCCGACGCTGAAGTTTCCGAATCCGATGTTGGCCCTTCGACATGGGTCGACTATATCAGAAGGGTCAGACTGACCTATGAAAAGACCAGGCACCGCAAAAGGAAGTACCTGGGTCCGGAACTGGCCGCACAGCTTACCGGCCGGGCCTGGGTGGTGACGCAGGAGATAGACCATCGAAGATTGGTCGCCAACGACGGGGCGGGATTCCTTGTGGAGTTCCTGGAGGAGCGCCTTGGACGAGTACCAGTTCCTGATGCTGGCACGAAGGCGGAGGAGCTCTTTGTGAAGATGCGCCGACCGGTTGGCATGACAATGGCCAGCTGGTGTCACAAGGTTCGAGAGACCTACAGAGGCTTGCAGCGAGCCCTGAAGCGTGCGAGAAAAGAGCAAGGTGATGACATCACCTCGGCACCGCCTGAGTCTCCAATGTCAGGAGGTTCAAGACGTCGAGACGCTGCCCCTTCAGGGCCTACCTCACCCAGTTCCTCAAGGAGAAGGTCTAGCAATGACGCCACACCTCAACCTGCTGTGACACCCACTTCACAGAGACCTTCACCAACATCTCCGATGCCTGATGGTGGTGATGCACCGCTTGGGAGAACGGACAGCGAGGTGGAAGCTGAGCTTGAGAGAAAAGGGAATTGTCGTGGTGCTCAACGACGGCGCCAAGCTTCAGACTCTGACACGGAGACGGAGGACATCTTGGAGGGTTTGAAGGTTTGGGATGACCTGGATAGCCATCTTCCTGATGTTCTACCGCCTGAACTTCTGGGATGGTTGATGTTGAGGAGGTGCTCATTGAGTCCCCAACAGCGCCTCAACATTTTGTCCACGGTGGGCAACTCTTTGAAAGCTGAAGACATAGAACGTGGACTTCGAGGTGCTGAAGAAGAACTCCGTCTGACCGAACGAGAACCTCATGGAAAAGGTGGTGGCAAGAAAGGCCGACCGGTCTTTTGGATGGAGCAAGGTGGCGAGTGGGCTCTTCTCAACGCGATGGAAGAGGACATGGAGGATTGGCTACAAGACGCACACTGGGTGGGAAGCACATCTGACCTTGCTTCCAACTACGGCGTGCTTGGATCTACATTGACCTCAACTTTGCCGAGTTCCTCTGGTGGTGGCGATGGCGATGGCGCGTGGTTCCAAGATTTGGATGGCAGCTACTCTTGGTGGGACTTGGATGCTGAGTCTGGGGAGTACTACCACCAAGATGCAGCTGGTGCGTTTTGGGCATGGAGCGACTGGGAGACGATGCAGTTCCAGTCCTACTTTTCTGTAGATCAACAACGAGAACTGGCTGACGCCTATGCTGCCTATGAAGGGAAGCTTCGTTCCTTCGCTGACTCAAGGAACCTGGTGTACCAACGCCAATCCAACAGAGGATTCTACCCAAACAAGGGTAAAGGCAAGAACAAGACCAAGGGCAAACCGAGACCAACTCAGAAAGGTGGCAAAACGGGTTCGGCAATGGCAGCCGATGCTCTTGCTGTGGGTACCCCAGGGTACACTGGGTGCTTCATCTGCGGCTCCAAGGATCACGAGTTCAGATCCTGTCCAAAGAGGTCGCAGTCAGGCACCAAGTCCAAGGGCAAGGGCTCTGGCAATGTCTATGTGGCGCAGGCGTTGGGGGACCAGCACAGCTTCAACGTCGACGGCACGAGGAGCATCTTCTATGAGTTCGACATCTGCTGCAGCGAGTGGTGCAGCCCCTGTGAACATCTATACGGTCCATGCTGAGCCTGACCCCCAGTTTGACATCCCAGGTGTTATCTCTGAGATGGTTGGACATGTTTCTCAACCTGATGTTTCTGGTTTTGCAGTGATTGACACTGGTGCCACGGAAACCATCACATCCTTGGAAGCCCTTGAGTTTGTCATCAACAACCGAAGACAACGATTTGGTGTAGAACATGTACAAGTGATAGATCGCCCCCAAAAGGTTTTTCGTTTTGGAAACGGCCAAACTCAGACTTCAGAGAGCTTTGTTTTGATTCCTTAGACCATGGGCACCTACCAGATTTTTGTCGGTGCTTTTACACTTGATGCCCCAGGCGTACCACTGCTGCTGGGGATCCGTAGTCTGAGCAAGTTAGGGGCCATCTTAGACTGTAGCAGAAGTGTCATGGTTCCCAAGTCAGTTGATGCAACGTTGATGATACCTCTGAAAAAGTCCCACACCGGTCATTTGCTGATTGACTTGTGTGACAACTGGCTTGAGGGAGGTTCCCGGATCTTTTACGGCGACAATTTGAACGTCTCTGAGAAAAAGATCGCTTCAGCTGCTTCATCGTCTTTCATGGTCAATGAGATTGAAGGTGACATAGGCATCACTCATGAAGGTTCACGAGGTTTTTCAGAACATGGAGGGCATGACACACATGTTGCAGCTGCACAGCCGTTGGAAACATCCGAAACAGTTTCAGCAATTTCATCTTCCTTTTTGAGTTTGATGAGTGAGAATGAAAAGAAAGATTTTGAAAAAGTGGAGTTGGAAGATCAGAGTGAATGGTTAGCTGATTTGTTTGCAGTTCGTTCAGAACGTCTTGGAAATCCATTTGAACTGCAACCCTCATCTTCCTCTTCCGCTGCAGCTGCCGACAACCAGGACATGTCCCTGAGGACTCTAGCTTGGTTAGCAAGTGCCCCTCTACTTCTCGCTTCGACCAGCCTTGGCCATGTCGTCCAGTGGAACCAAGGTGAAGGAGAAGACCACTGCCATGAAGACCGGGGACAAGGGCAAGGACGAGAAATTCGATTGGTCCCGGCAAACGGGGCCGGATCCGCGAGATCCAAGGAATGTTGGCCCGCCGTGCATGGGCAGTCACGACCCGGCTCGCCCGGGCCGAGGCTCTCCTTCAGGGTCGAACGCCCACGGGTGCTGGACGGCATGCAGCCGTTGCAAGATGCGCCTCATGTACGTGCCCGCGTTTGGGGCACATGCCCTGACACGCAAAGCCGGTGCCTTGCCGGCGGATGTCGAAAAGCAAGTTCAAGAACTGGGCAACGAGGCAGCCTACGACTCCAAGCTGCGGGACAAGGACATCGGCCTGGATGCTGCGGAACGAAGCTGCATGGCGAAGCTGGAGAAGATCAGGGTTCAGAAGGCCGAGTACCACAAGGAGAAGAAGCCCGAGATGGCACAAGGGCCGATTGCCCCACAGCCAAAGGCGAAGATCCCGCCGACAGCAACGGTGGTGAACTTGGAGGAGGCCGACAATGCAATGCTGCCAGGCCGAAAGGGACGAAGAATGGAAGCTCCAGAGGAGTTGGAAGCAGCACAGCGGGAGGAGGTGGAGACGGAGAAGTCCTTCACCATGGTGCCTCCTTGAATGAGGAGATCTTTGTGACAAAGTATGAGCTCATGCCGGAGAATGAGACCCACGATGAGGACGCCACTGACTATGACCAAGCGTCGGAAGAGATCTATGTCACAAAGAATCTGGCTGACTTTGAGTCCAAGCGCATTCACCTGTCCTTGGAGGAGTACTTTGAAGAGTTCGACGATAACGTCTTCGAATGTGGTGGCCTACGTGAGTGCGACATGCTGGACGTTTTGGAGCTTTGCTGCGAAGAAGACAGCCTTTTGACGGCGACTGTCTTGAAGATGGGTGGCAAGGCTGAACGAGCTGGACTTTTCAATGGATGCGATCTTCTCAAAGAATCTGGACGCGAGAAGGTCGAAGAGATCATCCGCACCAGAAAGCCTCGCTGGATTTGGGTGTCATACCCATGTGGCCCTACAAGCCCTATTCAGCACCTCAACGAGATCACCGATGATGGTTGGAGGAAAAGTATGAAGAGACGCCAACGACATCGACGTCTTCTGAAAGCTGGCAACGACATTCTGGAAGACTATGCCAACGCTGGTGGCAACGTTGCCTGGGAGTGGCCTCGCTATAACGAGGGTTGGAAACTCTCGGAAGTCAGAACCTTTTGGAACAAGTTCGACTACATGGACCACGACTTCGACGGCTGCATGTACAATCTGAAATCCGTCAACGGCTACCACAAGAAGCCCTGGCGACTGAGATGCAATCGCAAGGGAGTTTTCCATGCGATGGAGCGATGCTGTGATGGAAGTCATCGTCACGATCCTTCGATGGGTGGCACGGTGGCTCGGAAAACTGGCCTCTACACCCCACAGATGTGCAGCCTGGCGGCCAAGATCATGCTGGGCTACTACATGACTGACTATGCCATCTTTGGTGCCGAGTCCATCGTGATCGACAGGGAAGCGCTCAAGACTATGACAACACAGGAGCTTGAGAGACTGTCCTTGACGGTGCTGAAACTTCATCGTCGATGCGGCCACCCAAGCAACAGAGCTCTGGTGAAAACACTGGCTGCGAGAGATGCAGATCCCAGAATGCTTGCTGTGGCCGAACAATTGAAGTGTGATGAATGCCAAGAAGGACAGCTGACAAAACCTTCGGTGGCAGTGTCTTTGGAAAAGGAGGAGAAGATTTGGAACACGATGCAAATGGACGTGTTCTTCTACAAGCATGGCAACAACGTTCACCACTTCCTCATCATGCTGGATGAAGCTTGTGGCTTTGCAATCTCTGCCGAGCTCCTGGTGCACACCACGGACATCCATGCCAACGTGGACACTCCAAGCGTCATTGAAGCTTTGGAGGGATCGTGGTTTCAATACTTTGGCCATCCACGACGCATCAGATGCGACTTGGAGGGAGCTTTTCGTGGCCGAGAACTGGAAGCCTACTGTGCCGATCGTGGCATCGAACTTCTTCAAGTTCCAGCAGAACATCACCAAGCAACTGGCGATGTGGAGCGCTTCATTGGTGAACTACGTGTGAAGGTGGAAGCCTTCCTGAGAAATGAGGATGTGCCTGCGAGAAGAGCGGCCTATGCTATGACCTCGGCCCACAACCATCTGGCTCGTGTTGGAGGATTTTCTCCAGCCCAATGGGCCTTTGGACAACAAGTTGACAACCTCGACAATGTGGCCCTGCACTCCTCAGAAGGCACCGCCGGCCATGCGATGTCAGAAAATCTTCAACTTCGCTTGAAGGCTGAGAAGTTGTATCTTGAACTCCAGGCCAGAGCAAAGATCTCCCGAGCTATCAACAGCAAGGGGAAATCCACTGTGAGATTCTTGCCTGTTGACTTGGTCTACTACAAGCGCTACAAGGTGCCATCTGACTATCCTGCTCATGAGCTGGTCGATCAGCCCAGAATGAGGATCAGCCGCTGGTATGGCCCTGGAAGAGTTCTTGCTAGCGAGACCAGAGTTCAAGAAGAAGGTACCCGACGGACGGCATCTTCAACCGTCTAGATTGTGGCCCAAGGGCGACTCAAGAAATGCCATCTGGATCAGCTGCGGCATTCCAGCGAAAGAGAACGACTCATCGCGGAACAAGCCCCAGCAGCCACAATGCCATGGACGTTCAACGCCCTGGAAAACCTCATCCAGAAGGGTGCCTATGACGACATCACCAACGACTTCCCTGCCACCAAGAATGCGAACAAACAGCAGCGGAAGGCTCTGAGATCTAGAACTCCAGTGCCCATGCTGCGTGAGAGAAAGGATGAAAGACCAACAACTCCCACACCAAGGGAGATGGCAGTTCCAACCTCAACTGCTGCCTCTGAACCCCCAGAGTTGGGGATGATTCCAGCGCAAGATCAACTACCTGCAGAGGGAGAACAAGCATCTTCCTCAACCTCTCATCGAGACCCAGATGAGCAGCCAGTGATTGATGGCTCTCGACTTTTGATGGACGTGGACTACAACCCGCTCAAGCGCATTGGAGGCCAAGATCAACGTCCTGGAGACGATACTTTCCAACGACGTCGACGACAACATGAACTACAAGAACGACCCTTCCATGTGCAGAAGCGTGAGTTTGAGACGGCCATCAACTGGTGCACTGAGGCAGAGAACGACTTTGTCTACGGCGTGGAGATTCCAATGCCGGAGGATGAGAAGGCATGGCGAAAGATCCTGAAGAACCCCAGCAAGTTCACGGCCAAGAGCGTCCAGAAGGGTGCCGAGATCTCTTGGGGAAAACTTGATGGAGTTCAACGAGCCGCCATGCAGGAGGCAAAGCTGGCCGAGGTGCACCAATGGGTGCGAGAGGAGGTGTGCCAGAAGTACAAGGGTATCATCCCATCTGGCCGACTGATGAAAATGCGCTGGGTCCTGACGTTGAAGAGCACCTCAGATGCCAAGACAGCCAAGTGTAAAGCACGCATCGTGCTCCTCGGATATACGGACCCAGATATCGAGGTATTAGAAACCTCAGCTCCCACACTGACAAGAAGGTCAAGACAATTATGTCTGAACCTGGCCTGTGCAAAGCGCTGGAGGCTTGGAAAAGCCGACGCAAAAAGTGCCTTTTTGCAAGGCTCAGACAATCAGAAGGTCAGACAGATCTTCGCTATCCCTGTGCCCGAACTTGCTGCTGCCTTGGGTGTACCTCCAGGAGAAGCTGTACAACTCCTGAAGGCCGCCTACGGCCTCGTGTCAGCGCCACGAGAGTGGTTCTTGGAGGTAAACCGCGTGACCACGGAGGATTGCGGTCTACGCCAGCTGAAATCAGATCCATGCATGTGGGTGTTGGATGGTGAAACCCCAGGATCCGAGCCTCGAGGTTTCATAGCCTCACATGTGGATGACTTCTTGATTGCGGGCGACGAGACCGACCCTACATGGCGCAACTGCCTGGAGAAGTTCCGAGCAGCTTTTCGCTGGTCACCCTGGGAAGAACCACCATTTTTGCACTGCGGCGTGGTGATTGAGCAGCGAGAGGATTTTTCCTTCCAGCTGGACCACTCCGAGTACTGTGGCGAGATCAAGCAAGTGGAGATCAACAAGAATGTGGAGGGCGTCACCGCTGAAGAGATGTCCCAATGCCGAGCAGTTCTCGGAGCAGCGCAATGGCGCGTGTTGCAGACAGCACCGCAGCACGCTGCGAAGCTATCCTGGCTTCAGAGCGCACTTACAAACTCGACATCAAACAAGGACATCCTGAACCAGGTGAATAAACTATGCCGCGAGATCTATGCCCAACGACACCTATCAGTTCACACGAAGCAGCTCAACGTGGAGAAGCTTGCCGACCTGGCCATCGTCTGCTGGACAGACGCAGCAGTGGGCAATCGCCCTGACTTGTCATCGACGGGAGGCTACATAGTGGGTATGGTCTCCAAGGAGATGCTCCAAGGTCAACGTGGCTGTGTCAACCCCCTGTCTTGGAGGAGCGGCAAACTTCCAAGGGTGGCTCGCTCGAGCCTTTCAGCAGAAATACAGTCATTGGCCGAGGCGAGCAGGAGCTGATGATGCTGCGAACCCAGTGGGCTGAGCTTTTGGGCATCCCTGTGGATCTTCGAGCACCTCACTTTGCTACGAGCCAGATCCCTGCAGCCATGGTGGTGGATGCAAAGAGCGTCTACGATGCGGTGCAGAAGGGCGAAACTGCAAGTGCAGCTTACAGTATGAAAGAAAAATATGCTGCGCTCGAACTGATGAGCGTAGCTGAAAACCTACGGTTGCAAAACACACCCCTCCTTTGGGTGTCGAGTGATGCCCAGCTTGCTGATGGGCTCACCAAATCAGCTGCACAAGAGGTCATCAAGAATTTCTTGATGCGAAATCAAACTTGGAATGTGAAGTTTGATCCGCAGTTTGTGGCGTCGAAGAAGAAGCCCAAGGAAGATCGCATGACGCAATCATTGCCTGAGACATCTACTTTCCCTACTGAATGGGCAATGAGCGTAGTCCAAATGCTTCAGCACACTCACTCACCTTTCGGCAACAGCCTTTGGGGTGTGTGAAAGTGTCAGCTGTAGCCACATTTTTCCTTTTGCCTACATGTGGTGAATGTGCTACTAAAGCATCTGCACCGCTATTGTAATGGCTCAGGGACCCCTTTAGCCAACTGTCTGTCTAAACAGACTTTTAGGCCACGTGTTTGCTTAGCGCCATAGTGGTGCAACCGGTGACTGCTGCCTGAGAAGACTTAGGCGTGGAGCAAAACAACTGAGGACCGATTTGCATCTCCTAGTTGAAACGTTGCCAGTGTCACACCGACACTAAGCCATTGGCCTTCGGCAGCTTGGAACTTTGGTAAGAGAGTAAACAGCAACTCTGCTAAAAGGATCTAACTTCGGCAGTAGGATGTTCCAGGATGTTCCAGGACGTTTCAGGATGTTTCAGGAAAGACGTGTTTCAGGAAGGACGTGTTTCAGGAAAAAGGTGTTTCAGGAAGGCAACAGCAATTCATAGAGCACTGTTTCATCAATATCGACTGTATTGATGATTTACAGAATGCAGGCACAGCTTGGGCTAGCCCAGAAACCAAAAACAGCATTGAGCAAACCTGAAGTTTTTGCATAGCTTTGCATGGATTCATGGCCCGCACAAGAGGCCAGCTGTTCTGCCTGCAGCACTTGTTGTGACATTGGAAGCAGCCGGACTTTCTTTGAAGAGGGCCTGCAGTGCATGCAGTATATTTTGTTTCGATCTTTGTGCTCGAACTGCAGTACGTGTTGATGATTGCGGAGACGTCCAGCGCATTAGAGAGCAGTGCAGAACATGCAATGTGTGAAAGGTATCAACGGATACCAAGGGATATCAATGGATATCAATGGATATCAAGGGATATCAACAGATATCAAGGGATATCAACAGATATCAAGGGATATTAACGGTAATGTGTTGATTTTGGTGTTCATTCCGTGTTGATTCTGTTGGCTCCTTAATCACAGCAAACACATTTTGCCCAGCATTTGGTTACTATACAGGAGTTCGTTCTTGCGCGGAGCAGGCAAGGTCAGCTGAATACGGTCGAGCCGTGAAGCGAAGCAGCGTGTAGGTTCCCAACTTGTCAGTTTTGGTTTGCAGCCTCGATAGCGCATCCGGTTTTGCGTGTAGAGGGTAGCGACAAGTACAAGCAGCAACAGTAGCAATTAGGAGTGCAGTTTTGGGTAGGTCAGATAATTTGTCCAGATCAGACAGTTTCAAGGGCTTCTGTAATTAACAATCTACTTGGCGAGAGTTGCAACCACCACAATGGCAAAAGTGAATGTCAAGACAAGGCTTAAAAACCGAAAGAAGCACGAGCCATGTTCCTGTTTCAGGGATGCTCCAGTGCGAAGTTGTGGCCTGCAAACATTCTTGCGGTGGTGGTGGTGAACTTAGTCATTGCTTGTCTCATCATTTCGGCAGTACGCAGTCCGGGAAGCTGTCGAAATATTTCTGTCCGAATTGAGATTGTTGGTCTCATTCTTTGCCTAGTGTCCCATGGGATGATGATATATGATAATGCCATGACAACATGTGTTGAAGACAAAGACGACGAGATCTCTTTGTGGATTTGGGCAATTGCTCACATCATTCAGTCCACAGGATACTTTTTCCTGGTCCAAGGGGAGATCAGGGAATGCAGACAGTCCCGAAAACAGTGCGAGAAAGCTGGAATATGGCTCTTGTTGTCTGGCTCGGTCCTCGAGCATGCCATTCCTGTGCATGTAGGCACTCGACAAATTTCTTTCCGAACATTGATGGATTCCGAGCATGTCAAAACTCTGAGTTCCCTCGTTGAGGTGGTGGCAATGGTGTTGTTGCGCGGCGCGCGCGGGCCCTCTCCCAGTTCTATCACGGAGCTAACAGCCTACGTACTGCTGATCTACAGCAGTGCATTTGGGGCGATTTGGGATCAACACTCTGTTGTCGTCATAGTTGCGGAACTCTGCGAGATCATTGGTTTGGGGTGCTTTATGACGGTCGTCTACATGGAAAGGTTTGATTGGACGCGCAACGCAATGTTATGCTGGCCATTTCTGAATGGAATGGGACTCGCATTCATCTTCTCAATGACATATTTGATCTGCTGTGAGCTCTTAGAAGAGACCTTTGGCTTCTCTTCTATGGATTTTGTACCTGATTGAATTCTTTGCAGCGCTTTGCAGATGGAGGCAACATCGTGGCTTGGAAACACATTTGCAGGAGCATCAAGCCGACAATAGTGCAAACACTCTGGAAGATGCTGCTGATGTTCCATCCACGCCTTCTTCACAAAGTTCAGAGTCTTCCCAGTTTGTCCCTGCCATTCTCCCAGACCTTAGCCCATGTCAAAGAATCATTTTCTGGGTGCTATTCTGCTTGGTTTGGCTCACGTTGGCAGGCGTTCGTGTCGTGCAGGTGTTGTCGCAGCTACAGGACACACATTCGGTAATCGAATTTCCTCTCTTTCTGGTGCCGATGCTGCTTTTTGGTGTTCCAGCCACCTGCATTCAGATTTTTAATGCGTACCCGTTTCCAAAGGGTCTTGGCCGAGTGCCAGCGGCCCTTATTCTCACATATGGGCCTTCGAGTTGTGTGGTAATTTTTATTTGTATGACTTGTTTTGCTTGCACAGGTCAGCCTTGGTATTGGTTAGCAATGGCGTATTCGGCGTATTGCTTAGGCTTCTGTAGCTCAATTGTTTGCCGGGCACTGACACGTGCCCAGGCACATGCCGCATGACCATTGTTCCCAGCAAAAGTGCGTTTGACCGCGCGCTCTGCATCAAGCACGACTGCGACTTGTCAGTGCCTGGATTGAAAATCCTGCTTGCAGCTCATGGTCATACATGTGTCGCGACCCTGCCGTTTATGTTTGAAAATGGGCACACTCTACCCTACCTAGACTGATTTCCTTTTTGTTGCACTCTGTTTATTGATCATAAATGGACATTGTTTTTTTTTTAACACTAGCATCTATCACAAGCAAAGGCTAACCATGTCACATGTAACTATTGCAATGACTTGAATGACTAGAAGTCACGGGGGATATCACATGATCCAAGCCACCATGATTTGTGATATGTATCTGGGTAAATTTAATCACGACCTAACTGTTCTCCCGAACCCTGGAATCATGGTTAGTAAGGGGAATCATCCCCAAATGGCCGCAACAATTCAGGTGAGTGAACTATTCTAATTTACCCATATATATATATATATATATACACATACAATACATATATATATACATATAATATACATATCATTTAACCAGATACGTATATATTAATGGCTGTTTGGGAAGCTCCATTCCCATTGATGGCTCCTATAAGTAGGAACATTGGCACTGAATACTTGGAGAAAGATATATTTCGGCCAGTGTTTCACTTGGTTTTGAAGGTTGGACGGAAATAGGGCTATCCCGTCCCACTATAAACATCCAAAAGTAGATCAGATCTTTGGTAATCAACTGGTAATTAACACATATGTCCGTTTCTCTCGAAATGGGGTATACCCCAATCTATTAATTAATGATGAAACATGCAACTGGAATGGAGTTTCCCAATTTTGCACCACCCTCATGCCTCATATTGATGGTATTTTTCTGCGGCCCATTGCCATCAGGTGTAATGAATCGGTAATTGCTAACCAGTAAAAACTGGAATGCTCCCAACAAAAACAGTACTTGTAGAATATTAACAACTATTATTCAACCAGCAACGATCGGTAATACATATGTCTGGGTAAATTTAATCACGACCTCACTGTTCTCCCGAGCCCTGGAATCATGGCTTACTTTAG
This sequence comes from Cladocopium goreaui, assembly GCA_947184155.2. Taxonomy (NCBI): domain Eukaryota; class Dinophyceae; order Suessiales; family Symbiodiniaceae; genus Cladocopium; species Cladocopium goreaui. The sequence goes on from CAMXCT020002573.1 coordinate 91,587, forward strand.
GGAAATCATCCCGAAATGGCCGCAACAATTCAGGTTAGTGAAATATTCTAATTTATCCAGATATATAGGAGAGACCAGTTTAGTATCGGAAAGGGACCAGAGGAGTCCCATGAGGATCCCTTGAGAACACCAGGAAATCCCCTTCTGAAACCATTGATTGTCATAAGCCATGTGCTTGTTCATAAATAAGCCCATGTTTGGACACCCCCTGTTTTGTGGTTGTTCATATATATATATATATACTTTTATATACACAACATTTTACATATTCCTGATATGGTTCGTATATATATATATATAGTTAGTCTGAAGCTCGCTTATTTTTAGTCATCCCTGCGCCCGACCCTTCAGACCTAAAAACATAACACAATTTTATGATAATATATTATTTAATATATTATCATAGACTGTTGAGATGATATTAGGCGTGGTTAGGCTGTTTCGTTTTCTTTCTTCAACTTCTCTTGATGCCCTTTTGATTTTCCGTGTTGGCTTTTCTTATGCAACTTCACTGAATATCTACATAAGGGACTGTCATACATTTTCATTTTGTAAGGTGTGGTAGGTTCTTTTACTTCCCTTACCCTTTCAACTCCATCTCTTTTACATCTATAGTATTCCTTCTTATCTTCAATACAAGTATTACATAATTTTCTGGGTTCAGTAAATTCATCAACTTCTTTAGTTTTCTTACACCTAGAGCAATATTTATAAACAATGTCCTCCATACATTCTAATGCCCGTATTTCTTTAGATACTTTTCTTATAAACTATCCTTACAAGAAAACATATTTTACAACATATTTCATATAGTAGATTACTATATGAAATATGGGGATAATCAACATAAATTGTATAATAGTTTATTATATATATATATATATTTATTGGTTAATGTCCTTGAAAAGAATTTCATAAGGAGTTTCTATAATTTGCTTTATTTTCTCAATCAGTTCATTTGTTAAAGTTTCTTTATCTACAAATTGTTTCATCTTCCAGTATACATTCCTATTAGAAGAATAGACATCATCAAATACAATCACATCATATTCTGAAAAATCAAACTCATCTAATTTAACGGTTCCAAAACTTATTCCAAAAAAAAATATTGACTGTAATTGCTTCTCCCTCAAAAGATTGTAATAACTTATTAGTAGGGCATACGAATATAACTTTAAAACCTCTGTCTGTCATCCTTTGGCATATATAACTCTTACCTGTACCAGGCACCTCACCTTTTATGGTTACAGGATTATCAACAGTTTATACTCATCAATGATATTATCTGTGTCATACTTTTCTTTAACATGGCACTCTTTACATATCACTACTGGTATTTCAACCTTTTCATTTTCAATTATATTATATTCAACTGTTGGTAGTATAATATCTTCATTGCTCTTACTTACCCTCCATCCTCCTACATCATTATGAAAATCTAATAGCCCCTTAGCCTCATCAACATTAGAAGTATCTATTACAAATGCATCAGTCCTAACACTATATGCTTTAATCTTATTCTCCATCAATTTTTCATAAGCCTCATACATACTTAAACTATGCATCTGTAAAATCAATTCTTTAACATACCTAAAACCGTTGGTTAATTCAGCCTTGTCTTTTGAATTCAGGATGTAGCATTTCTGCCCTTCTCTTTCATAACCCTCTTCATTCATTTCCATTTGTGTAATCTTGTTAATTCTACCTCCATATTCTGCTTGGTGCTCTAGTGCTTCATCTAAATGTTTAAAGGCAAAACTTTTACTGTCAGTTGAGCCCCCCCTCTCCAACAAACCGTAATTAACAACACCTATCAAATTCTTAATCAATTTGTCTTCTTCAGGATTATCAGATATTTTTGTATTCATCAGTTGATTATGAATGTCTCTGTAATTAACATTATGAGTATTACAGGGTATTTTGTAAGCCAGCATCCTAGTCTTCTTTTTTAATCTTTCATCCTTAATTTTGTCATATACTGCTTTATAGATTATAGGATACTTCTTATTAAATAATATCATACCTGAAGTTTTAAAGAATGACTTTTCCAAATACAACAATGTATAGTCGTTTAATTTACTACTATTTCATCATATACAGTCCATTTATCAAACTGGCAAAATTCCATTATTTTATAAATGTTAATGAGTGGGTTAGTAAAGGCTCTGGTAATATCGATTTCAGTATTGCTTTTGGAATGTCTTTAAGTTTATATAATAAACCACTAGGCACTACAGTTCTGCTTTCATTCAATATTTTGATATCAAGTTCTGAATAATATGACTTATGAAAAGGATTGAATAAGGACTTATTAAAGTTATACATTGTTAAATTCATTTTATTATATACATCTTCATCATCAACAGCAATACAGCCATCAATGGAAGATTTAATTAAATTCGGTGTTTTTATTGTATATTTTACATTATTCATTTTTAGCCATAGGTCTGTAATAATACCTGCTTGGTGTCTAATACCAGCATCATAACCGCTATTTAAAAAATCAAAATACAGTCCTGTAAGGTCATTATCTCTTGATACTAAATGTATGTCTTTTACATCTTTAGGTACTTCAATTTTTAAACTGTCATTTATACTAGAAATCATTTTGCAACTTAAGGGCTCCTCCCTTTCATTTATGTAATAATCAGTGGGTGCTTTAACAATGGGTTTATCATATGACTGTTTTTGTTGAAGTGTTTTTATATTATGATTTAATGTATAGATATGATATGCCTGTTCTTAACCATAGCATAAAACCATTTTATGTTATGGTTTCTTACTGGTGGGTCATATTGATAGATTAACTTGTTGAAACAATTAAGTATTCTGACTTGGATATTGAATGCAATGAATACCTTTTACATTTCTTTAATGGATACACCTTTTTCAGTAAAATCATCTTTGCCTATAATCTCACTAATCCTCTCTATTGTTAATCTGTTTCTTTTTTTCTCACTCATAAGGGTATTACCATAAAAATCAATTAACACATTTCTCCAACATACATTCTCAATATAATGCCCCTTTTCAATGCCTTTCTTGAATGTATCTGCGTCTATTCTTAAAAGGGTATTTATATAATAATGGTATGTATCTACATTGGTTGCATCTGTACACACATCAGTCAGATTTTCATTAAGAATATTCATTCTCTCACCGTTGCTTGTTTCTTGTTCTACTGTCTTAATCTTGATAGATCCTAAATTATCATAATATGCAGTCAGTGTATCAATCTGTTGCCTAAAATCTTCATCATCTTTAAGCAAATTAATGACTTGCCAACACC
>CAMXCT020002574.1:0-5000 GCA_947184155.2 Cladocopium goreaui
TACACACAGACGCTTTTACACACAGACGCTTTTACACACAGACGCTTTTACACACAGACGCTTTTACACACAGAGGCTTTTACACAGAGAGACGCTTTTAATCAGAGAGGCGCTTTTACACACAGACGCTTTTACACACAGACGCTTTTACACAGAGAGACGCTTTTACACAGAGAGACGCTTTTACACACAGACACTTTTACACACAGACGCTTTTACACACAGACGCTTTGACACACAGACGCTTTTACACACAAACACTTTTACACACAGACGCTTTTACACACAGACGCTTTTACACACAGAGGCTTTTACACACAGACGCTTTTACACAGAACAGCTTTTACACACAGACGCTTTTACACAGAAAGGGTTGCTCGGGGACAAGTAAAAGCGCATTTTTTCCTCAGTTTTTGACGATCGACCCTCATTTCGTGCGAAAGGGTTGCTCCGGCACAAGTGAAATCGCAATTTACCGCAGTTTTCGCCGATCGACCCTCATTTCGTGCGAAAGGGTTGCTCCAGGACAACTGAAATCGCAATTTTACCTCAGTTTTCGCCGATCGACCCTCATTTCGTGCGAAAGGGTTGCTCCAGGACAACTGAAATCGCAATTTTTCCTCAGTTTTTGACGATCGACCCTCATTTCGTGTGAAAGGGTTGCTCCGGGACAAGTGAAATCGCAATTTTTCCTCAATTTTTGACGATCGACCCTCATTTCGTGCGAAAGGGTTGCTCCGAGAGAGAGAGAGAGAGAAGATGTGAGTATGTGAAGATGTGAGTGCGAGAGAGAAAGAGAAGATGTGAGTATGTGCAGATGTGAAGATGAGCAGATGTGAAGATGAGCAGATGTGAAGATGAGAAGATGTGAAGATGAGAAGATGTGAAGATGAGCAGATGTGAAGATGAGAAGATGTGAAGATGAGAAGATGTGAAGATGAGAAGATGAGAAGATGTGAAGTGAGAAGATGTGAAGTGAGAAGGTGTGAAGTGAGAAGATGTGAAGATGAGAAGATGTGAAGATGAGAAGGTGTGAAGATGAGAAGGTGTGAAGATGAGAGGATGTGAAGATGAGAAGATGTGAAGATGAGAAGATGAGATACAGACCCCCACTATTGGAAGAACCCTGCGCTCAGACGCTCTCGGGAAAAAGGAAGAAGATCTCACTTTCATTCGCCGAATTAGCCTCATCACATCTCATCACCCTCTCTGTGGGCTGTTACAAATGCAATCTCACTTTCAGTAACCCTCTTGGCCACTCTGTAAGCTGTGGCACACGCACACGCAATACAAGTAGGTTCGGATGCTTTCTCATACTCTGTCCATTGTGTAACGGATCAGCGTTGATGCACCTGGCTCCTTGATGGCTTCGGCTGAGTAGCAGCGGGTGTCTTCTCCTGCGTTTCTCCGGCAGGAATCTGACTGTTACAAATCGAACACAAAGCTGCAAAAACAACGTGGGGAAGAAAGGATAATGGAAGCTGATGGAAACTGCACGTAACTGCACCGTAACTGCACGCAACTGCATGTCGCCTGCTCAGGAGGTGTTTGCTGTGCTTTGGGCCGTGCTTTCTCGACATCGTTGCTGAACCTCCCGGGTTCGTACACTTCTGGTACATCCAAGACACCCACCAGAATGCTGTCAGACATCACGCGCCGCAGCTTCCGGTACTGGCGCATCAGGCACTGGTCATCCAAATCCAGGAACGATCCCTTCACAACGACGTTGGCACCTCCGCAGCAGGCTAGGCTTTCACAAGTCACAAGTTTCTGTCAACTCCCCACATAGAAGGCCTGCTTGGGCCATCTTGGGCCCTAAGAATTCTTTCGTTTCCGAATTGTGCCGAAGACTGTTGAAAAAATTAAACTTAGTGGGTGAGTAGGTGCCGAGCCTGTTTCGCCTTCCATTTCTGCTGTGCAAGTTTGGCAAGGGGAGAGGGGGCGTGAGGAGCACGACTCCAGAGTTTCCACGTCGCTGCGGTCGGTGACGCATGTGCTCTCCTGGCGTAAGATGAATGTTTTTGGGACAAACGTTGACAAACGTCCTATTTTGGGGATCTGGCATTTCCCAGCAAGCGCTTACTTGAACCTGCTGGAACCGGTCACAACTGTGCTTGATAGCCTGCCAATCATTCAGTCAAGTAGATAAAACATTCTTCGATCTCCACCTGCTCACTTCACGCCAAAGAATCACATCCATGACCAGACAGTTTGTTTCGAAGACTTCTCCAAAGAAATTGTTGTTCAGGTTGCTTTAGCATTTGCCGTAGCAGACACCTTTCCCATCATTGTCCCACGTCTGCCAGGGCACTGTGTTGCTGTGCACGGACATGGACTTGGCAAGAGACTGAGGGCTCATGGCGAGAAAATGGATCGGAGACAGACAAAGCAGACCCGGGACCCAGTGGTACCGTTTGCGCGCACTTACGACGTCGCACAATGCTGCTTGATCTGAAGATGAGCTGTAAACAGTCAATGGACTCGGCATCGAAGTTTCCTGCGCGGCTACAGTGATAAAACGTGCGGATCCCCTTATCTGGCTACTGAGTCTACCGCAGATATTGAAGCTCCCACAGATTGCCAGCCTTGAGACGTTCCACTTCTTGTAGAACCTCTCCTGCCAATGTCCCAGCATCAAGGATTGACCGCCCGATGCCCTGACTTTCTGGACTTATCAGTGATGGATTGATGTTCCCTGAATCCAGGTGCAGCAACTCCGACTCCTGGATTGTTTCCAGCCTCAGCCACCACCGATATCAGATACCACGGATCTCATGACCGTTTCTGCATCTGGGTAAAGGTCAAAATTGGATTGGATGCAAACAAAGAATAGGATGATTCCCGCCAAGAAATATCTAAAAAGGATCAAACTATCCCAAACTCATGTTTTGACCTATATATACAGTCGTTGCAGGCGCATAGCGAAACTAAGACGCCAACGGACGCTTCTGTCTCTCCGTCCATTGCGTCTCCAGCAGCATCAGCGGTCAAGGAATGAGATTGTCACAGATGGAACCTGAATGGATTCTATGCCCTATGTATAAACCAGCCCCAAATTGGAGGTGTTGATGATTGGGTTTACCATAATGACTGGGAAACTCACGCCTTCATCTGTTCAAGTGTAGCTGTCTTGTCATGTTGTCATTTTGACGGATGACGTCCAAACCAATTGCTCGTTGACTTGCGATGGCTCAAGTCCCGCAAACTTCTGAAATCAACGAACGGCGAGATCATTCGATAACAATATTCCTGAGTTTCTTCTGGTCAATGTCAGCGCGAAGTCTCAACAAGACCCTCTGCTGTTGCGGGCCACAATTGGATTGTCCATCCGATTCGAAGCTGAGGGCAGTCCCACATGTTTGTTCGACAGGAATCCCCGGTCGGACGTGGTTCATCACCAGAAATTCGGGACAACGGGAAAACCTAAGTTTGTTCTCAGAAGCCGTGGTTGTTACAGTGTGTTTAACATGAAATATGCCAGCAAGCACAGTTTCCTCTCAACACGCAAAAAGTGGCCCACTGATAGATATACATATATATATATACACATATATATATATGTATATATACATATATATGTATATATACATGTATGTACATAATAGTCCCAATAGTTACCCCGAGTTTCAACCAATTTCTGGGATCATCCACACACGTCCAGTCGTCATCCCCAGTCCTCAGCTCAATGGGCTGGTCCTGCCAGGTCAGGTTCATTTTTGTGGATGATTTTACACCGAAAATGGTTTGCAAATGTTGGTTTCTTCAACATTTCTTGGATCCCTGTATCCATGCAGAGATCATTTGCCCTGAGGGTTTTGGATGGTTTTGGGACACCCGAAAATCATCCAAGTTGTTGGTTTAAATAACAGGGAAACCAAGACGGACCAAGAGTTTTCGGGCATCTCAATTTTGAGAAACATCAGCTGCTTTTTGTTGGCCTGATGTTCCAACATCAACCAATGGGTAGGTATTTACCAACATCCACATGCCATAGAGTTGGTTATATATGCCATCTTGTCCCATGACATTCCATTTTAATCCCCACAAAACAGTTGGGCTTAGAAAAAACCCTCATGTTTACCCAAAATGTGGTGAAAATCTGAAGATACTGCACCTCAAAATCCTTTGGTCATTGTGATTTTCCTTCTGACACGTCCATCCTCCTGCGTGCAGTTGAAGACGCAGCTAACCTCGAAGGGATTCCGCAGCGTCTCACTGGCCTGGCTATAAAAACAGCAATGGAATGAGATGAGATGATAAGTACTATAAGGCCTTACATCTGTACATCTATATATATATATAACATAGACATTATCATGAGGTGAAAGTAGGTTATAGTCAAGATACATTATGATCATTATATATGCACATTAAATCACATTGTTTCTATGTTACTATGCACTATGTACATGTGTACATATGTACATGTGTATGTACAAACATGTCGAATTCCTGGCAAAACATCCCTTCAATCTGTAGTCCGCCAAAATGCTAAGCAGTGTTAGTTTGTTGTTTTGTATTGACTTCAACCTACTATATAGAGCTCTTAATGGAAACACATCTCACTGATCGCCTTCTTCCCGGTTCAAAACATAACAGTCATAAGTTGCATTTCTGACTGTGTTTGTTCTATAAATGAGGATTGATTGCGATTGCAGTTCATAATTGATGAAATAGACATTAACAAATAACTCACCTTCATGGTTGTCTTCCAGTCTTTGGATGTCAGAATGTCCTTCACACCGTCCCATTTAAAGTATCAATCTGCTTGTAGTGATGAGGTTTGCAAGCGCGGTCTCTCTCAGAAGCCTTATATACTCCACGTTGAACAGAATGTTTGAAACATGAGCCATCTTCATTTTGAATGTTGATACAGGCCTTTTTCCTTGATCCAGTGAGGTAATTCAATGAATAAACCACCACGAGATGAATTGCACTGGTCAGAATGGAGTTTCATGTGATTGCTTGTTTAAGTATCATTCCACTTTCTAAAGAAAATC